>JAGFPH010018031.1:0-16829 GCA_018207615.1 Philaenus spumarius | reverse complement strand
AATGTCTCTTATTTAGTCAATAGCCTTTATCAGAAATTTAAATCCTCCTTAAAAGAATGTAGACGGTCTTATTTTTATTAGAATAATGTTATTAACTTTTCATGCAGAAAAAGTGAATGATTTAAAAGTTTAAGCATCGCTGGAGTTTAAACTTTTCGGCCGCCTCGACTCTGAATCATCCGTCTCTTATTAGTAGTAGTTTGCAGCACTCGCCAAACATGAAAGGTGTGCTGCGAGACTGGCAAAATGGTGCCTAGTGCTCCCAAGTTGTCCAATTTCTATTCCGAGCCGAGGGACAATGTGGGAGACTTTATTGTAGTTGGCTCGCATAGTCGCAACGCACTGTAGTGTGGGGATATCTTGAGGTTTTTCGATTGGCGAACGTAAAATTCTGAACCGAGAGTTGTACGAGTGTGGTTGAAGGAGTGGACGGTCCAGTGCAACATTAAAACAAAACATTAAAAAAATAAATAAAAAGCAGTACCGGAACGGCTTTCCGGCACCAGTAAACCCATACTATAATCAAACTAAACCTAAGTTAAATTAGCCTTTTTTTTTAAATACATAAAACAATTGTGGGAACCTAATAAAGTTGTGCAAAGCAAGCTCAAAATTATCAGAATACAAGACAACATAATAATAATAATTGTATTAGCCTTTTAATTGAAGTGGTAGGCATACAAAAAGAACTTAACATCTATTTAACTTTGAAATACATTCAGAGTTTATTCTATGTAGCATAGTTTTAAATTATTATAAACATTTGTTGCAGTATTGCCAAAGTAATAAAGCAGATTAGTTTTGAAGAACCAAAACCTGTTTAGTTAAGTTCCTTGCCTTTACTACTTAAATAATATATTAAATATACTTCTTAGCAATAACCTATACAAACTTTAAGCAGTGACCGTGTTACACACAACTACAGGTGATTTGTGCAAAGCTATCTAATGGAATTCTAATTATAAATTTAATTGTGTGAATTAGTAGTTTTACCAGCCCAATGAAAAGCAATACATAGATGATATTACTGGTGATTTATAAATTCTAATACCCAAGGGAAATATTATTCTAATGTGCTATTATTTCCAGCCAATGTACTGTATATTATTAATAAAGAGCTTATAGAATAGGTGAGTATCGTTCAAAATATATTTGGAACACAATTTTGTGTGATGCATTTTCATATATTTTGCATCAATAACGCTGTCACTAACAGTATAAGTTGAAGGTAACGATTCATTTTGGTACTTCCTAATTTTTAACTTTAAAAATAATTTGTTAAAATACTTTGCATTCTACAGTGAATCTTACAATGTTTTTAAAGTAGATCTGTCTAAATTCAACAGAACTTTAGTTTTAAAAGAATTTTAAACGTTTCTATTAAATATTATCTATTTAACTGGCTTTCAAGAAAATCAAGTAATATTTTCGCTCTTGTTTATAGGAATATAAAAGAAACAGACGAAAAGACAGGATGGTCCAACTGGGCAATTATATTTATACAAACTAATTACTACATTAAGATAAGGTATCCAATAGTCCAAAGTAAAAGGAACATTGAAAAAAAAAAGGAACACATTTGATTAATAATCAGATAAATATTGATAAAAAAAAACTTAAAATCTTCAGAAAAGCTAAGTTTTTACAACCAAGATACAAAGAACAACTACTGAGTATTTTCTAACTACAACTGAGAATGTACTTAGTTGCAGAAGCATGTAAATTTAACAATTGCTTGAGCATTTCCAACAAGTATAAGTTATTATTAGTTAGGTAGGTAAATATAGAATAATTGTTTATAAATAATCTTGAGACAGTGTTAACTATGGAAATGTAAGTCAGGAAATTTTTCTAAGAAGTTAACAGAATGTAAATTATTCAAACATAATTCAATTTATTAATTTGGAATAAAAATTAAACAATATATTAACAATGTTTACTGTTCTAGCTAAAATGGTTTAAAGCTTATGGGTTTACATAATTCAATTTAGTAATTTGGAATAAAAATTAAACAATATATTAACAATGTTTTCTGTTCTAGCTAAAATGGTTTAAAGCTTATGGGTTTTAATGGGCATGGAACAATGAGGGTAAATAAATGAAGCCAAACTTGCACTAATACAATATACATCTTATTAAAGCACAAACAATGATTTCACTTTACAAGAAGGCTTTAGTACGATTGCCAGCGTTTACAATAATACTGTGTTTCTTTGCTAAATGTTCTCTAAGTTTGTGTTTGTGTCGGTAGATAGCAGCACAGTGAGAACACTTAAACTGTGGATCTTTCCCGCATTCTTGTTTTTGATGAGTATAAAGCGAGCGATAGTGCCTGTACACTCGACCGCACACGCAAGGAAATAAATCACCAGCAGTTCTAACGTAGCTTTTTGTCAATCCACCTATAAATAAAAATGTTTATAAGTACAGTAAATTAATTACAAAAGGCTAAAACCACTGTTAACTTACAATATTGTTAAAGGTTTATTTACAATATTTTACATTAACCTTTTGCGCTCGAAAGGCCACTACCAGTGGCCACACCCGACTGTTAGACAACTCGTATTATTTCCCGTGAACTTAGTCCTCTCAGGTCGCATGGCCACCGAAAGTGGACGCTCTTTCGTCGGCATGTACTTTGCTACCGTTTTGACTGGACGGCATCACCATCTCGGAATTGTTTTGTTGAATTCACTTACCAAGTTGGTAAGTAGGTTAGAACAAACATGAATATTTTGTAAATAAGCTCTGTTTAATGACAACTATAACTTATTTGAAATAGAAAACACGGTATTGCTTGGTATTTTAAACCTCTTAAAGACGTTATATTTATATTATACATAAATGTATAAATAACATATGAAAACCAAAGTGTGATACAACCAATGGTCATGTTTTTAAATGACAAACTACAATGTAGAAAATGTTTTAAAATTGTACAAACTTACATTATAACTTAATTAGCCTAATTTAAATTATTCATTTTCGTAATTTTATAATTAATTATCAATCATTTATCACGACACTAAAACCGATTATTAAAGCACTGAGTAAAAACATAGAGGTTATATTAATTATTGAGTTCAACACAGCTGTTATAAAAGGAGGGAAAGTAATCATGCATTGTTCACATAGTTCAATAGTTTCTCTACAGACTCCAGCACTTTACACAGAAAATAATATAATTTTGTAAAAATAGGTTTCAATAGACATGTAATGCTATGTCCACTAATGGTGGCCATGCGAGTGTTCGCGGGATTTTGTAGTGGGCACTCTGAGTAGCCATACGAGCTGGGAGGAACAATACTGCTCAAACAATTCCAAGCTAATACAGAAATTGGTGGGGCCACTCCCAGTGGCCATACGACTCCAGAGGTACTTTAAAAAAAAACCCTCTTCGAGCGCAAAGGGTTAACAATATTAATTTGTTTGGTTTAAAGGTAAGGATTATCAAAAGACAACTTATATGTTTACATTAATTTGATAACTTAAAATATATTTTATTAATTTATTTGAACTATTACTATTACTATCAGTTTCTAGATAGAGTAAGCTTAACCCATATTAATTAACCCATATTAATGACTTAGAATGTATTATTTTAAGTCATTTAGACTGTCTTTGTAGATTCATGTGCCATTCTTATATACACAGTTTGGTAATGCCTCTAAATGTTTTAGTTTTATCTGCAGTGTTTTTATTTGTAATTCTAAACTAATATAAATTTGTGTTTTGTATTTTCTGAAATTTAAACAAAACTTTTTTTAACTAAATTGGCATAACATTAAAACAGTTTAACATGTCTAGCACTAACAGTTTAATTTTCTAATTAATTTCTTTACTATAGGTTCATTGGATAAATCAATTGAAAAAAACATTCTCAAGAAAAGGAAACAAATTCAGCAAGATGAGTCCTCAAGTTTGAACTAATATTTTTTTTATGGAAATAAGGTAAGCAACTTTATTTTTAACATTTTTCAAATACCGGTAACTACTTTACAGATCTAAAAAGGAGACAATGGTAAGAGTGTCATTTTGCTTTAACTTTTCAAGAAGAAAAGTGAGAATGTAACTGATTTTTTTCAGTTATTATAAAAACTGAAAGATTTCTAGAAATAAAATTATGGCTATTTTGATTGTAGGACAAGTTAATTCCTTTGTTTCAAATTGTGATAGTGAAGAACGCTTATTATATTACCTTCCCTCAGACAATCATCTCAACCACAATATGTGATGCGGAAAATGAAAAGGGGCCTCTTGTAGAGAGAGTAAAATTCTCAGTACAGGCAAAACACTTGTAAGGGTAAAAAATATTGAATTTTGGTTTTTTATCGATTATTGCTGCCCCACTCCTTATTTACAAGATCAATTGTAAAGTAGTTTGTAGTCGAGAAATAATCGAAAAATGGTATCCAAGCAACAGATGTCAGGTCTGAGAAAAGGGACATCTTGTCGTTATGTTTAAATAACATTGGTGCGACAAGAAGTCCCTTTTCCTAATGACTAACATTGCTTGCAATATCTCAGAAAGTAGCCTCTCCTGTAATCTAGCAACGTTTCAATTAACTAACTGTAGTTTTTACTAATAGTAGAACATTTTCTGATTATTTTGATACCATTCCCGACAACATGGCCCTCTTCTTTGACTGGTTAAAAATGTAACAAAAAACAGGCTTAAAATCCAAGAAACAACCTTTTGTATTATTACATTAATAATGATATAGACAATTCTTTACTAAAAATCACAATGATTAAAATTTCTTAACTATGCAAGGTATAGCTTATTACTCTATGGTAAGCAGCTGCATAAATAATACAGGCATTGGCATGAAGTAAACAACAGTTGATAACACAGATTCATTGCGGTTTTCTCAAAACTACCTTTTTCCGTAACTTATTATTTTCATTTGGCCATAACTTCCTTAATTTTTAAGATAGAATTATGATTTTTGTGTTAAATTGTTCAGAAATCAACCCTCTTTAAGGAAATAGCAAAAACTCAATTTCAAAAATTTGCGACAAGAGGTCCCTTATCATATTCTGCATCACATATTACCATACTGGAGGCTAAATATCAAAAGAATAATGCAAGACCATATTAAAACATTTTTAAGACATACTAACAAAGAAGAAGCATAGTGTTTAAATACTAATGTCAGTAATAATGCTATTTTATAATGTCAGTCATGTCCCTTTTATGGTACACCTGATGAAGGTGTTTGACCAAACAGTGATGTAGGTAACAATCTGCAGACAGTCACAAGGTAATATACTGTATAATGTTCTGGTATTAATAATTTGACTACAAATTAGCCTACTTAGGGTATACCAAAGTGCCTACTGGGTATAACACTTAGTGTACTTAATTTATCAGGCAATACAAATACAAAAAATAAAAACAATGTAAACAAATTTTGATGAAATTTTAAAACTTATATCAACTAGAAAAAATAGGAGAAAGAGGAATCTGAGTTTAGAATTAATTGGGGGTCACAGTAAAAGTGAAATTATAGCCTACAGTAAGTAGGGTCTTAACTGGTCTGGTCGGAACCGAGACCCTGGCTGGTTACCTGTTTGGCCAGTTGATCCGAGGTTCCCGTAAAAAATAGAATTTTGTTCAAAAACAACCTACATATTCATAAATAAACAAGCAAATAAGACGTTATTCCAACTCATTTTATCGTATGTACATACATACATAAACAAACACCCAACAAATTAAATACGTATTTTAAACTTACATAAACTTTGAAAACTGAATTTACATATACAGTAACATTGTTTTAAAAAATCTGTTATTTTTTCTGTTCTTTAACTTTTAAAGATTTTTGAAAGATAAATAGGCCTATCTCCATTTTCGTACGTTCATCTCGTCTAATGCCGTTGAATCTTTTTGCTGCTCAAAATATTACGCAATATGTTACAAATATTACATATTTTGCTACCACGAAATACAGTAAAGGTTCTGACGAAGCAACAGATGAAGAAAAAGAAACAAAGGATGCCTCTTTGTCAAATTGATTCTAAGAAAAAATACAGTTGCCGCGGAAGCTTAAGGGGAATCAAACTCCCCTGTTCTGCTTGTCACAACGTTCACTAACACATTGCACACCTAAAATTGCGACACCCAGCTTTATTTTCCAGAAAATGTCAAACAATCAATGTTTGAGACTTCGGCCAGTTACAGTAGGCCCAATATAATCTATAAGAGAAAAAAATGTTGTACCATGGGATAGGCCGGTTAATCCGAGGACCGGTTGAGAAGGGATCTACTGCATTAATACATGTAGGCGGTGTAAACCTTGGTCTCAACCTTTTTTAAAAAGTATGTTTTTCATTATTACAGTATAACCATAATAACCGACTGTCCTAAAGCTTCTTGTTTAATTTAGGTGAAAATTATCAGTGTAGAAAATATTTGGAGTTCTTTTTATAAGTATTTACACATGTTTCCCATGAACAAAATAGTAGCTCACTACTTACTGCTGCAAGTAGCACGCAAGTTAAGTTGAAATAGCTTAGAACTTATGTAATGAAAAAGCTTTACGGTATCTTAAATTTCATTAAATACCAAAATGACGGTAAAAATCTTCTAACTTACAATAGCAACCTAAAACTTTTTTGGGACTATTTCTTTACAAAATTTAATCAAGTAATGATACCAACTTGTATAAGTTACGAACTGGAAAAATAATATTGTGACTACTGTAGTTAGGTACAATAGTTTAGGTAGGTACAGATTTTGTTACTTTTAAGTCAACATTGTAAGATAAAGGATTTAACATAGGCTAGTCATTAGGCTAATCTAGATAATTCAACTGTTCCAGGCTTTAGAAAGTAATTTCCATGTGTGTAAATAATGTCAAATTAACTTATTAAACTTACCTTTTGAAGCTTTAACTCAATCAGAAAACAGGTTTAATAAAACAAAACAACCTAGTTTACATATTTTTATAACATACCTAAGACTTTTATCAATTTGAAATCTTTAAAACATCCTTCTGCAAACTTAAACAGGCGGAACTTTACTATTCGACTCTAGGCTAACCTAAAGCTAACAGAAATGCAAAAATAATAATTAAAAAAATACCTAAAAGGTTCTAACCTAACCTATTTAGTCACAGTATGTTTACCTGTATTCAACATTTTACAGTAGAAAGTAAAACATCGTCGTTGTCTGCAAAAATTTTAGGCTAGAGTCGAATAGTAAAGTTACGCCCTTAAACAAAACTATTTTTTATAGGCTAATGCATCATTAAGATTACATTCCCATTCCTTCACCAGTTGTTTACAGTTTGCACAGCAAAACCTACAAACATTATTTCAGCCAACTACAGTTCATCGTTATGTTTCCTACAATATCAGCAACAAATTAAGACCACCTTTTTTAATTTTTGAAAAGGTTAGGCTATCTCCAAACACAACAAGGTTAGGGACTTTGTAAACATCAAATGGGAATTAGGCCTTCTTACTTATCTCCCATAAAATTCACTTAATATATTACACAAATCGCAATAATTTTAAATGATTCCATTATAATTTATAAGAAAACAGTATATAATTATAAAAGTTAAGAGATGTTAGGTTAGGCATATCACCATAATTGTATTATTTTTTTTATAAATATATTAGCCAATGTTCAAAATTACTGATAAATATTTTGTGTCTTAATAAAATTGAATTCTTAGCTTCCTGTAAATTATCATTAAAACCAAACATAACCACAAAAATACACTTGTTTGTTATTTTTTTGAAATTAAATCACTTTCAAATGTTCCTGGCGCCATCTTGTTCAGCTGTAAATACAATACATTATGTTGTTCAATCATGACAGCTGTTCCACAGTTCCAAAGAGTTTAGAATATTTTAACTTCTTCTTCTTACCTCCATGTATAATCTTACTTATATAATAATTCAGTACAAGTACACCCAAACAGTGACCACAGAATTAAATTAATTCTGTCGTAGATGCCCTTAAACTTTTGGTGACCCTATTTCTGAAGATCTACTGTGCCGATTTTAGTCCTGTTTGTTTTAAATGACAGAAAATGTTGTCATTAATATAAAAGAATTATGAAATGTTCATTTTATTTCATCGGTATAATCCCACGAATGGCCAGTGTTATAACGAAAATAGCCAAGCTATTTTTTAGCGTTTTGCAAGCATATTTTTAAAAATTCGCCAAAAATAGTAAATGAACCCCAATCCAAATGTGTTCAATAGCTTTTTTGTAGAAGAAACTTCAAAGAATTTAAATATGCCACTAAAAATTAGTTTATTTTGAAATTGTAAAAGTTATTAGCTCAAGAAACAAAAAATGTTCAGTAACGAAAGGAAAAAGTTCAACTTTAGACCTGCATAAAAAATAGTAAACATGGAGTAAATAGTAAACAGTAAGCGTAAAAAAGTTTCGTAATTTAGTTCTAAATAGAACTGTATAAAAACATTTATCAATTTCAAATTTTTTATTTTGAAAAAAACAGTTTTTATGTTTCAAGTACACGACTGGTAACAAACCTAGGCCTAGATTGTAACTCTTGTAATTCTGTCGTAGATGCCCTTAAACTTTTGGTGACCCTATTTCTGAAGATCTACTGTGCTGATTTTAGTCCTGTTTGTTTTAAATGACAGAAAATGTTGTCATTAATATAAAAAAATTATGAAATGTTCATTTTATTTCATCGGTATAAGTGATTTTTTTAGTTTTTTGTTTGTTTTAGGTTAAAACCCTATCGATAGCTATTTCTGAAGATATACGGTACCATTCTGCAGATTTGAGTACTGTTTGTTTTAAATGACAGAAAATGTCATTATTATCAAAAAATTATGAAATCTCAATTTCTTTCATGAGTATTTTAATAAGGGTACTTTTTTTACTTGTTTGTAGTTTTAGGTTAAAACCCTATTGATAACTATTTATGAAGATCTACCTGACCGATGTTAGGGCTGTTTGTTTTAAATGACAGAAATTGTTGTCATTTATAAAAACATAATAAAATGTCAATTTTCATGGGTAGGCTACATTTTAAAAGTGCACTTTTAGTGAAAATTTCATTAGTCGTTGGGCACTTTTTGCATGGAGAAAAATTATCGAACTCGCGTCACCGTCATCGCACGGACACAACTTTTTTTTAAGGCTCCGTCACATCTCCGCAATTGTTTCAGGTTCTGTCGCATCTCCGCAAATATTTAACTTCGCCGCTTCTCCGCAATTATTTAGGACACAGTCGCATCCCCGCAATTATTTATGGCTCCATCGCATCTCAACAAATATTTAAGACTACGTAGCATCTCCGCAATTATTTAAGACACAGTTGTATCCCCACATTTATTTAAGGCTCCATCACATCTCCGCAATTATTTAATTCTCTATCTTATCTCCACAATTATTTAAGGGGACTGCATCAAAATTAAAAAAAAAACCAATTTTTCAAAAATATTTTTTTATTGTTCTCTATTTAATTCTGAATTAGAAAATATACAACACATACACCTTATTTGTTTATTTGTATTTTTTATGATTATTTGAAAGTAAAGAAACATGGCTGTAAAGTAGGCGGTGAAATTTTATAACCTCATAACTAATTAAATTGCCCACAATTTTACCAAAATTGATTTTTTTGCATAACTGGATTTATACAGTCATTCTATACCTTCATACTTAATTTCATGACAATCTGATAATTATTTCCTGATTTATACGTGTTTTTGTACAGACTCAACAAATCTTAAATTCTATCTCGGGCATCATAAACGTCTCACACATACAATTTATACAGATTCAAACTTAAGAACAACCAAGCAAACTTCCTATAACCACTCCTAGATGGCGCTGATGAAGGTACATTTTTGTTATAACCTCTGATAGATGGTGCTGATAAACTATCTTTTACTTTACATGGAATATTTATACCGATAGTAAAGTAACTGAAGTTTTGTTAATTTGTCAGTTTTCTTTCATGAAGCCGTAGCCTAGTGGTAACGAAGCGTCTTTCTGATCACAAGATGCCGAGTTTGAATCTAGGCTAGGGAGACCAGATATCTAATCATATCTGTGGTTTGAGGGTAGGAGGGCGGAAGTAAAGCAAACGGTGGTTGGCTCGCTTCCAAGCTGATGGGATATGACTAGAGATCTGGTCTCCGGCTGGGGCTGTTTTGCATAATTTTACTAACGTATTTATGTATAATATATATATATATATATTTACTAAAAAAAAACCAGGAAAACATTTATTTATGAAATTTTTACACAGTCATTTAATAACCATATTAAAAAACTTAGGTACATTTTCTCAGGACGTTTTAGAGATAATGAGCTGAAATTTCGTACACATATTTATAGGCATATAATAAGCATTTAGATAAAATATTATTAAAAAAATAAAAAAATTTCTGTTTATATGATAGAAGTTTATGTAATTATTTCTTTGTTTTTGCGTTTACCGAAAGTTGACTTTTTTGGTACGTTAGGAACATTTTCTCAAAAAGTAATGAACATATTGCTATGAAATTTTCAGGAGTTGTTTATATTACTAAAATACACATTTTAACACAAGGATTTCCTGATTGATCTATAAAAAAAATGTTGTATGCCCCAAAAAAACACTAAATTTTCAAGAGTGAGACAATTTAAAAAATAATAATTTATAATTCAACTTTCAAATCATATTTTTGAAATCCCCCTCGTTAAGATGTGTATTAATACATGATAAAACAATGGTAAAAATTTCAGGTAGATAGGATTCATAGTTTTTGAGTAAATGTTCCTTATGTTAACATGGCGGCTTATGGGAGAAACATTTGAATGCAGTCCCCTTAAGGCTCTGTCGCATCTCCACAATTATTTAAGATTCCATTACAACATTAATACATTCATTTAAAAAATACTTCTTAATAATCTTGAAAATAAAGTTAACTAAATAAACTAATGAAGTTAAAATGTTTTCACTTTTGACAGCAGTCCCACGACTGCCTGTTTTTAAAATTTTAGTTTTAAGTTATTAAAACGCTGTTGATATATTATATTTCTAAAGATCTACCTGGTCGATTTTAATGTAGTTTGTTTTAAATGGAAGAAAATGTTGTCATAAAAAATGTCATTTTTATTTCATTAGTACATTTCATAAGGGCACTTTTGAGTTTTGATGGTTTTAGGTTAAAACCCTTTTGATTTCCTATTTCTGGAGTTCTACCTGGCCAATTTTAGTGGTGTTTCTTCAAAATTTCCTTATTAGCGATAGGGGAATTTTTCTTTAATACAGTAGAACCCCTCTTAACCGGTCTAGTCGAGACCGAGACCTGGCTGGTTACGAGTTTGGCAGGTTGATCCGAGGTTCTTGTAAAAAATAGATGTTTGTTCAAAAATAACCTACAATACATATTTCATAAATAACCAAGCAAATAAGACGTTATTGCAACTCATTTTATTGTATGTACTATACATACATAAGCAAACAAACACCAACAAATTAAACATTTTAATTTAAATAAACTTTGAAAACTTAATTTATATGTACAAGAACTTATGTTCTCACAAAATTCAGTAAAGGTTCCGACAAAGCAACAGATGAAGAAAGAGAAACAAATGATGCAGCTTTGTTAATTGATTCTAAGAAAAAATACAGTTGTCGCAGAAGCAAGATTTGATTCCCCTCTTGCTTGCGCGGCAACTGTAATTTTTATTTGAATCAATTGACAAAGCGGCATCCTTTGTTTCTTTTTTACGCCCCTCCTACCCTGCCACAACACTCCCCTGTTCCTCTGCCGCACACCTCACCTAACGTTGCATCACTCCGCTCTATTTTCTAGGAAATGTCCGTCAAACAATCAATGATTGAGACTTCGGCCAGTTAATATATTTGACTCTGTTGTTCCTTGGGATAGGCCGGTTATCCGAGGACCAGTTAATCCGAGGCCGGTTTAAGAGGGGTTCTACTGTAATACCATCCTAAAGGGAGTTGTTACAGGTTGTCCAGTTCGGATTTGTTTGGCTCTAATACCGACTGAGCTCCATCTTACTGTAAAATAGCAGATCAATTTATAGCAATTAATTGAAGGAATACAACAATTTTAAAATCCTGTTATCTAACACTCCACAAACTAAAATTATCACTGAACACAAATTTGTAGGTAGACTGGCAAATTTGTTTGCTTTAAGGCAAAAATTACTCATTGGTTATCACCTTAAATCAAACATTTATTATGGTCTTCACCTGAATTCAAACCAGGAACCTTCAGCTTCCGAGTTAGGTACACTAACCCTTCAGCTACAAGTCTGTCCTTGGCACACTGTTGACAAATGAAAGCTATTAATTAGTATCTTAATCTGATTTACCAAGCTGTAAGTTATATCAAGGAAAGGCAATATATGACCACTATCAATGATTAAAACCAAAATATATTGTCTCATTTATTTCTCTTCTTTATTCTTACTTATATACAGTAAAGTCTTTAACTCTTTATAAGGTACTAGGGGAAACCAATGCGTGCTCTGCACGCCAACCCCGTTGGAACCTTCTATACACATAATCATGTTATGTTTTTTTTATAATAAAGGAGTAGGATTAATAATAACCCCAAAGCTAAGACGGTAAATAATGTTAAATGTTCAAATCAAATTATTTTGTATATTTTATAACAACAGTAATAATAAAGGTTAAAAGAACCAGCAAGGCTCAGGTCTACACTTTAAAAAAAAACCTAACCTAAAAGTTAGAAATACAGTAAAAAGTTTGAAATTAACTGTTAATGGAAATATTACAGCAAACAGCTGTTACCTGTTATTTTATTCAATTGGTTGCTATGGTAATAAATGTAAATACATAAGTTGATTTATCAGTCTAGGCCTAACCTAAGAATTTTTTCCGACTAAATTTAGAAATATTCAAATAAAAAAATGTTTTTATCGAAATGAATTATAGCCTATGTTACTCAGGGATAGTGTAGCTTTTTATTAGTAAAACTATTTTTTCAATCGGTTCAGTAGTTTGAGAGATTACTCCCTACATACAAAAAAACAAACTTTACCTCTTTATAATATTAGTATAGATGATGATGTATTATTCCCTCACTTTGATAAATTATGTTTTACTCCTTGGTGTAGATTAGATAATCTTGCACGCTACTTGTATTTTTTCACTAGGCTGGACTCAAGATGAGCTGAAGGACAAAAAGACTGCTGATGGAAATACCTAATTCTTCCGTATTCCTAAAATTATTTTGTATTCTCTTCAAATTGATGGATAAATCAAGTATGCACATTTTTTAAATGTAATTTATAACAGTAATGTATTCTTTAAAAAATAATAGATTGAATACAAAATTGTTGTTTAGGCCCACGTATTTGTTTGAACTGTACATTACTTCTAATTATTAAAATTCTTGATAAGATTTAATTCTTGCAGAATAATAGAGACTTCAAAATAAAACTATAGAATATTAGCAATAACTTTTGTTACACTCATTTTATTGCATCAATTCGGAGTAGTAACTTCTCTTGAATAAGCTTTTCTTGATTATGTTAATTAATTCTGTGTATTGTAGACCCAAGTTTTATAACCCTGCAAGTAGAGTGCTGAATAGTTACGCCCATTAAAATGTTTTCGGCACCCATCAAGCCAAGAAAAGTATATTTACAATACAAAATAATACAGACCATTAGTACAATAATACACGTACATAGAATATCATTACACCTTCTCTTAGTATTTGGATAGTGCAATAAAGAAGAAACTAAGAAACAAATACATGTTTGCCTGCTTTATCGTTTGTTAATCTCCCATTTGTGCATTTTTTTAAAATTATGTTTTCAGGATTTCATGTGGTTTCAGAGTTTATGTTTATGTGATCCTGTTTTGTTGTTGTAGGAAGCTCCTTATTCCTGCAATATGTTGTAATGTGGTATTTTATTTAATTAACTAGCTTGGTTAAGTATTGTGTTTATGTTGATCTACAGGGTGACTATTTTAAGTGTGCCTCCATTGGTAAATAAGAAACAACAAGATTTACAGGAAACTTTAAATGGGGGACTTCATCTACTTTTTAGTGGCCACTAAAAATATGAATTTAAAATTTCGAAAATATGCCGCCATTTTCCAATACGGCGGCCAACTTTCGAATTTCTTATAGAGAACCCTATTTTTTATGACGGATTTGGATTTTACATGCAATTTTAAGACGTTTTAAATTCATATTTTTAATGGCCACTAAAAAGTAGGTGAAGTCCCCCATTTAAAGTTTCCTGTAAATCTTGTCGTTTCTGATTTACCAATGGTGGCACACTTAAAATAGTCACCCTGTATAATAATGTTGTTATTTATCATTATTTCTTTGGCACATAATATGATAAGAATATCGGATTTTCCCCAAGTTTCATAAATAAGGTTTTAAGGCATGATAAGACAGAACAAGAACCGTTTATCCAACTCATAAATCTGGAGGAAATTTTAATCTAAAGAAAGTTTATATTACTTCCTTAAAATATTTCAGCAATAAAAATCAAAATTCATCCAGAATGAACTGTTTAAATTTTGTTTTTAATGTCTTATTTACTTAATGGATTAAGTAAATACCCCGCTAATCGGGAATATATATATTTTTTTAAATAAAAATCGGTAAAACCCACACGATTAATCCGCATAGCATAAATGACATGTATTTTGTTCCTTCGGCACTCCATGTTTCAACGAAATTGACATTGTTTATGATTCACAAGCCAGTGAAAGTTTCCGCGCGGATGCGTTAGTTACGTTAGTTGTACGTTATTTTTTTAGTTTGCTGCAATAAATCTCTAGGATTAAATTTTCATTCCTTATGTTTTATAAATAAATTTCCAACTTGTAGTATTGTTTTTACGTACTGTGTTTCTTACGTTTATTTAAAGTGTTTGGAACAGTAACATAGATTCTATTTTTATTAAAACCGTTCAATACCGTTCACAGACTTAATTTTTTCATTTCTGTGTTTTACTTAGTTGCAGTCCAGTACTAATGTATTATGTACATTACAGTGCCATAAGTTGATGTGCCAGAGTGTTAAATATCGTTGGGTATCGGCACAGCGCATAAAATAGTATGTGCGGCTTTCCTTAGCTCTTATCGGCCGCACGGACGACTTATGCCCGACTCAGGGAAATCTGAATTTTTCGGAACCCGGATCGGCCATCCGCCCCATTAGTCCGGATTTTTGAGAGTCTACTGTACAATGTTTTTCAATAATATTGTTTACAAGTTGAATGAAACAGAGATAACACATAAACATAAGTTATAAAAACAGGAATTAATTTGGTTTGAGTGCTATAAAATTACATAGATTTATGCTTCTTTTCCAAATGATATTTCAACCTATGTTTATGTTTGAACTGTGCTGGGCAAAAAGTACACTTAAACTGCGGCTCCTTATTGCATTCATATTTCATATGTGTGTAGAGCGATTGATAGTATTGGTAGATGCGACCACAAACACATGGGAATACACCAGCTATGTTTCTCTTCATGTGATTATCTACAAAATAAGAAAATTTGTGCATAAAGAAGTTACAATATTAATCAATTAATATTAAGTCTTGGCCTAGAGATTACATTAAATATTTTTTCTGCTAATGATACTGTAACAATAATTCATTTCTTCAACAATATTTTTCATCTTTAATGTAAAAAGGTTACAATTTTTAGCATATTTCTGTAACTTCAGTATATGCATCAAGGCTGTAGCCAGGGGGGGGGGGGGGGGTTAGGGGGTCAAAAACCCCCCAAAATCTCGAAATTTAGTAGTAAAAATTTATACCAGGTTTAAAAAGTGCAAATTAAATTATAAAATAGACAACACAACAGAGGATCCAGCAACACATTTTACATCATTGTGCATTGCATGCATACTGATATTTAGATTTACTTGATTAAACTACAGTATATATTTTTTTGGAATAAAAATGTTTCAATACAAAAAGTTTAAATAAGAGTATACTTAATTTATTTTATACTAGTTAATCATAGTAATAAAAAAAGTAAATCAATTAAAGTTCTTAAAAAATAACAAAGTATGACGGAACACTGACTGCATAAGGCTTATATTATTTTCATGGGCGATCTAAAAATTCTCTGCCACTACATCAGAATCAACTTAATATACCACATATTCACCACACTTTTAGTAAAAGTGTTATGTTAGGATTGGCAGAAAATTGTACTCAAACTTATTATATTATAATATACCACATGTTAATTATTATAAGTTTTTTTAACTCAAGTTTTCATTCATTAAAACAACAATAACAAACTTCAAAAATGTATAATCTTGCAATTCCCTCGAACGATAATACTTTGAACATATATAATAACTTTTAGGGCACTTACCAGAAATTTACGCGTCTAATTTTACAAGAACTTAAATTGCGGAATTGTACAAAATTTTACAAAAATAATGGATCTCACAGGATTAAATGGTCAAAACTTCAACAAAGAATACTACTTAAATATTATGCATCACCTCCATTTTTTGTTTCTAAAAGAGGCAGGACCTCGGGAAGAAGTGAGTATGGTTTCATTTCATTTTTATTTTCCTGTTAGACACTATAAATTACTGTACAATGTAACAAGGGCTGTTTAAAAAGAGATAAACTTATAAACATGTAAGTAAATAAGTTCATTATTTCTAAGTTAAGTTGGTCTAATACTGTTCAAAAATAAATAATATATTTGTAAAATGAACATCACAATGGAAATAAATCAACATTTTTTGAACAAAACTATTCTTTATTTCATAGAAATAATATAAATTATTTTAAGTACAAAACATTTAAGAATGTACAGTACTTTATTAAGGCCATTGG
>JAGFPH010018030.1:4700-16830 GCA_018207615.1 Philaenus spumarius | reverse complement strand
TTCTTTTGTTACGTTCATTAGTCGACTTTACTTACCCAAAGTTACAACAGTTTGGCGACGAGGATGGGATACTTTCTTACGTGAGTTACGTGCACATTTTATTTTACTTTTGTGTGAGCCTATTGTATGGCCAAGAGACAAGTCGGAACAATGACAGAAACTACAGCCGTTCAGGTTCAGGCCATTTTCTCGGTTGAGGCTTTTGATACGACCAAAATGCGCTTTGACAGATGGTTACAAAGACTGGAGTGTGCATTTAGCATATTTAATATAACCACATCAACTGTAAAACTAAATTACTTGCTACATTACATAGGCCCTGACACGTACGATATTCTGTGTGACAAGTTGGCTCCGGCTTTACCGAATTCAGAAACTTACCAAGATTTAGTTCAGACACTTCAGAATCATTTTAGTCATCAAGTGCAGTGCAGTGCCATAGGCCTACCCAAATTAAAGGAAGTGTTAAGCAGTTAAAGTGTTTTCGTTGTGGTTCAACATCTCACTTAGCTAATGTTTGTAAGCATTCTAAAAGTATGTGTAATTATTGTAAAAAGGTAGGACATTTACAGTCAGTCTGTCTAAGTATTGGAGATTCCAACAGGCATAAGCCTAACAAGAATAGGTTAGGTAGTGTTAGTTTTAAGCAGTCTCATGTAAATTTTGTGGAAGAAAATCCAGGAAATGTTAATGAAATAGTACATTTTAATTCAATTGATCTTCATGATGACAAAGAAGTTATGAATGTTAATTTAACTGATAGGTTATGGATAAAATTGTTAATAAATAACGTTCCAGTACAGATGGAATTTGATAGCGGGGCGGCTGTCTCTATTATGAGTCAGTCTGATTTTACAAAATACTTGCCTAATGTGTTACTGCAAAAATCAAACATTGTACTCTCTACTTATTGTAAGAATAATTTAAAAGTTTTAGGTTATGCTAATGTTTTAGTGACCGTACAAAAAGTACAGAAATACCTTCCTTTGTATATAGTTGATTCTGATAAACATCCATTATTTGGAAGGGAGTGGTTAGGACAATTTAATTTAGATTGGAACGCATTGTTTAATGTTAAGCCTAAAAATGCTGGATCTGAAAGACAAGTAGACTCAATTATTACAAATCTTAAATGTAATACCAAAGGGGATAATGTAATTAACCTTGAACATTTACTAAGTAAATATTGTAAAGTTTTTGGTCCTGATTCTGGTGAAATTTTAGGAGAACCAGCAACTCTTAAATTTAAACCAAATGTTCAACCTATTTTTATTAGAGCAAGATCTGTTCCCTTTGCGCTTAAACAAAAAATTGAAGATGAGTTAGACAGATTGGAAAGCCAGGGTATTTTAATCAAGGTAGATTCAAGTCCGTGGGCTACACCCATTGTTCCTGTAAACAAGGCAAATGGGCAGATAAGGTTATGTGGGGATTTTAAAACCACTGTAAATAAAGTTTTGGAAGTAGATGAACACCCGTTATCTACTATTGATGAATTGTTTGCATCAATGGCAGGTGGGGAAAAATTCTCAAAAATAGATTTGCGCAATGCATATTTACAAATGCCTGTTCGTTCAGAAGATCAGGTGTGTTTAACTCTTAGTACTCATAGGGGTTTGTATAGAAGTACAAGACTTATGTATGGTCTAAGCTCTGCTCCTGCTTTATGGCAGCGTAAGATTGGAAATATTTTACGAGATATTCCAGGGGTAGAAGTTTTTATTGATGATGTCAAAATTACTGCTCCAAATGATAAAGAGCATTTATGTAGATTAGAAATGGTACTTTCAAGATTTCTTAAATATAACCTAAGAATTAATTTGGAAAAAAGCCAGTTTTTAAAAGACCAGATTGAATACTGTGGCTCTTTGATCGATCGGAAAGGTATTCATAAATCAAAGTCTAAAGTTGAAGCTATAAATAATGCCCCAGAACCTAAAAATGTTACAGAACTAAAGTCGTTTTTATGACTTGTTAATTACTATGCTCGTTTCTTTAGAAATTTAAGTTTAGAACTAGAGCCTTTACATAAATTATTACATAAAAATGTTCCATGGTTATGGAATAGTGCTTGTCAAAATGCATTTAACTCTGTAAAAAAAATGATGCAATCAAAAGATTTTTGGTGCATTACTCTTCTGATTTACCGATTGTACTAGCTACTGATGCGTCTCCAACTGGTGTTGGAGCGGTCATTTCACATATTTTACAAGATGGTACAGAAAAACCTATTCAGTTTGCATCACAAACTTTAAATGAAACACAAAGGAAGTGGGCACAGATAGATAGGGAGGCTTATGCTATTGTATATGGTGTTAAGAAATTCTACCAGTATTTGTATGGCAGAGAATTCTTATTATTGACTGATAGTAGACCATTAACTCAAATTTTCTCGCCTAGTAAAAGCTTACCCTATATGTCTGCTACACGTATGCAGCATTATGCAATTTTTTTACAATGTTTCAATTACAAAATAAAATACCGTAAATCAGAAGAGAATGCCAATGCTGATTTTTTATCAAGATTTGCAATTGCACCTTCTTCATTATTTGAATTTGATGAACCAGATGTATTTGAGATAGGCCAAATTGAAAATTTGCCCTTATCTGTGAAAGAACTAACCACTGCTACAGCCAGTGATAATCAATTATTACCGTTGATGAATTCTGTTATTTCAGGGAAAAAACTAGAGTCACACATGCGTTTTGGTATTGATCATTATGAATTTTTTTTACAAAGAGGTTGTTTAATGCGTGGACATCGAGTAGTAGTACCGTTAAGTTTACGAAAGAAAATCTTAGACGAATTACATGTAGCACATTTTGGAATAAATAGAATGAAAGCTTTAGCACGTGGTTATTGTTGGTGGCCAGGTATCGATGCGGATATTCAAAATTTAGCTCAAAATTGCCTAGGCTGTGCAAAAAATAGAAATAACCCAGTAAAGCAAACTGTGCATCCTTGGGTATACCCTTCTAAACCTTTTGAAAGAGTTCACATAGATTTTGCAGGTCCATTTATGGGAAAGTATTTCTTTATTTTGGTTGATGCGTACAGTAAGTGGATTGAAGTTCATATCATACCAAATTTAACTACTTTAAACACAATACAGGTTTTACGCAGCATTTTTTCAACTTTTAGCCTACTTTCAATTTTAGTGTCCGATAACGGAACACAATTCACTTCATGTCAATTTAAACAATTTTTGTTAGCAAATGGTATTGTTCATAAATTGTCAGCACCATATCACCCTGCCACAAATGGCCAGGCTGAACATTATGTACAAACACTTAAATCAAAATTAGCAAACATGAGTTCTAATTTAAATAATACCAATGTAAATGATATTAGTTTTAAGTTAAATCAAATTCTTGTACACTATAGAATTATGCCTCATCCAGTGACGGGAAAATCTCCCTCAGAAATTATATTTAATTATAAAATTAACACAAGATTTCATTTGATGTTGCCCAAACAAATTCAGAAAACTAATCCAAGCATTAACCGTGAAGATACATCACGATCTTTAAAAACATGGGAAATTGGTTCGCGTGTTGCTGTTAGAAATTATATGGGAAATAGTAAATGGAATTTTGGAACAATCATAAGTCATAAAGGTTTAATGCATTACAGTATCAAACTGGTTGATGGCAAAATTTGGCATAGACATGTAGACCAAATTAGGTCTTTAGGGGACAAATTAAAAGACCATGATACGGATTCAAACTATTTTAATTTGTATCCTAGGTCAAAAGATGATAATAAACCAATCGCTGATGACTTTCAGAAATCAGTACAGACTAATATAGAACAAGAGATTTTATCACCTGTTAATAAAACTTGTGTTACTCCTCAAAAGAGTGCACAGAAAACATCTCTTCTCCCTGAAACGTTTTCTAACGAAAATGAAAAATCTATTGTTATACAAAATGATAATGGTTCAGGTACGAACTCTGAGATTTTTACAGGTTATCGTAGGTCAAATAGAATTCCTAAGCCTGTAAATAGATTAAATTTGTAACTGTATATAGTTTATAAGTTTATGTTTTCTTATTATTAGACAAACTATTTGTTTATAATAATTAAAGTATATATTTTAAGTTGTTGAAATTATGTGATACATTGATGTATTAAGAGATATCAAGAAATTGTTTCTATGTTAAAATTCATAACAAAACCAAGATTTTTGGTAAAGTAAATAAGATTGTTGTATAATTTTTTGGGTTTACAGTATTATGCAGTGAAATTTCTTTTTGGAGGGGAAAAGTGTTATGTTTATCTGTATAATATGCGACGATAGTATTTTTAGTCTGTGGTAACAGAAGAATCTGTGCGCAGACCAGAAGCCAGATGTTTGCTGGCAGTCAGATCGTACAGGCTGTTCATGTAATGTCTTGCTATGATAAAGACATGCTTTTCTTTTACGTTGTGTAAAAATAATTGTGATGGTATGTTTTACCAATAAAGGATTCTTTTGTTACGTTCATTAGTCGACTTTACTTACCCAAAGTTACAACAAAAACTTTTATAAAACTACAGCAATTATGAAGATACTTGTTTTTGTTCAACAATCTACATAATATGATTTGTTTAGTAAGATTTTAAAACATGCTTTCAATACTATTGAATTAATAATTTAACTATGTACTACACTTTTATTTAAGAGATCTTCATACTACGATATTTGTTACAATGTATTTCGCTCTGCGTTTTCAGGAACAGTGTAGAAGAAGGGCAAACAAAGAGAACAGTACTTTTTCTATTATACTCGGAATCGTGTTTACTCTCGCCAAATGACGCTATTGTTGGGAACGGAATCCAATACAATGGATACATTCCACCGTGGCAGAGATCGAGAGTTGGCAGTTATGGCGGATCGTGGCCAATACAAGTTTTATACAGCAAGTTAAGCTGTACTGTAATACTGAAAAAGGCTTCCGATAAATGTTTACTTTTTGATTTTTATTTAATTGTGTAGTATTTATTTAATAAACAAATACAAAGATTATTAATACTGTCTATTTATATTTGTTTGCTAGTTTTAAAATATGCAACTTTTCTCTTTAATTATACATTAAGCATTACACGTCGATCCTGATCATTAAGTAGTCATTATAATTCGACCACGCATCTGAACCGCTGACGTGAGTTGTGAGCAAATTTCCAAAATTATGTTTGTATGTTTAAAATTACTGGTTTTACCCAATAATTTGGGTAAATTGGTCTACTCACGACGGCGCTGAATAGCTGCCATGTGTACGAAATATATTATATTAGTAGAATTTGTTTGGACCTTAAGCCTCCAGCTTCAACTCACGCGCTGCTTCTATACACTTGCAGAGGAAAATTCGCTTTGCGAGTTTGCACCTCGAGCTTGCAACCTCGGGTTATGAGCTTCGCTTCGCTCGCAGCATACAAAACTCTGCCGTCGGCCTTGGATCAGAAGATGACCTAACGGGAAAATCCACCACATGGATTTTAACCGGGTACTTTTATGGTATTTTACGTTTTGATCGATTTTGAGGGAACCAAGGTACCGTATAAGGTCGCGTGAAAAACAAAATGTGCAGAATAATATCCTACATTTAACTTTTTAGATAAAACTCGTTTACTACTCCCGACTTCAGGTTTTACCATAAGGGTCCCTGCAATGGCTCTTCTTTCCTATGGAAATACGCTAATAACTGGACTTTATGGGCAATGCGTAGGAAACATTTTTATCTAAACTAATGATGAGACGGGTAATTAGAACACAATTGGAAAGGGAGTATGTTAAGCAATTACAGGTTTTTGGCTAACCTACTAAACTTAACTGGATTTTAGTTGTTTTTGAGTAACTTTTTGAACCAAATCTACTTTTATAAGTATGTTTTTAACTTCCCGCTAAGAAAATTGAAAATTTTCTAAAATCGAGAAGTTATTGGTTTCACCCCGTTTTTTTAAAATCGAGTATTCATCAGATCTCGACGTTTTGAGATCCTAGGAATCTTTCCTGACCACTCCCGAGAGGGTGTCACCCTGTCTGTATGTATGTGTGTGTGTATGTAAGTATGTGACCCGCTTATAACTTTTAAACGGCTTAACCGATTGGATCCTACCAAACGGCGTTCTAAAGAGTTCCATCAAACTTAGATTTCCTGAAAATTTCAACTAATTCGGACCGGAGGGTTCTGAGAAATTTCGAAAAAACTAAGAAATAAATTTTTTTTCAAATCAGGTTTTTTTGGAATAACTTTTAAACGGCTTTACCGATCAATTCCAAAATCTAATCAGCTTTTAACCTTGAAATGCGACGTTCATCGCTACCAGTCCGGTCAAAATCAGTTAATTCGTTCGTGAGATATCGTGAACGAAAGAAAATAAAAAAAAGTGTTTTTCCTCAATTTCTCCGAAACTTTTCATCTGAAAAATTTTTGTTGTTGATTCTTTCAATGGACTTAAAAAAACTGCATCGATTGCCGTAAATCACATAAAAATCGGTTGATTCATTCAAAAGTTATGGCAATTCAAAAATTTCCAAAAATAGTGTTTATCAAACTTTCATCATACTTTTCAGCTCGAAGATATGGTACGGAGGCGTATTCTAAATTTTAGCCATGTTGACAAAAAAACAAAAAATATTTACAAAAAGACATAAAATTAAGCCTAATTTTGTTCTAAATATACAAAAAAATATTATACACAAATTATTTAGTAAGAAGGAAAAAACGTCTTCTAGAAACTACAATATGGTCAGGAGGCTAATAGCAAACTTACAGGGATGGCCTTTAGGGTCAACCGTTTTTCAAATTTTTTTTTTAATAATCGTAACATTTACTTATGTTTACTAAAATGCAAAGGAAATAATAATAATACAATCCTTAATGATTCCATGTTTCCTAATTGAACAATATTTCAACAACAAAGTCAGTACCCTTTGTTAAAACGCATTTTTCTAAGTCCCACCCTACAAAACTTATTGCATTGAATGGTAATAATTAGGGCTAGAGATCCCTGAATACGCCAACCATGTTTACACATTTACAGTCGAAATTATTGAACGTAGTCCACATTTTAGATGCACAAACTTATAGGCTAACCATTATATACGACCTACGAACTATAAACGTATTTGTAAAAAAAATATTGATATCTTCTAAACAAATAAAGAACTATAGATTTATGAGGTGGATGTTCATATCTAAGTAAATGAGTTCTCTACAGTTTTAACTTTCTGAATTCAACGGCTATGATTTTTACTTATTTATGTAATAACTAAGTAATAACAAACTAAAAGCAGTGAGAACGTTCTTCACTTAAACTGCAGTTGTGAAGTACTACTTCCTTACTAATCGTGAAGTAACACAAAGAGTAACAGATACACTTGTAAAGTTATTACATTTGCCGCTAAAATAACTCATTTTAATGTTATACACTTTCTGTAAGGTGGGAGAAAGATATTAATGGAATATGAAAGAAGAGCGGGGAAGATAATAAGATGCAGAAAACTGATAGAGCAAAGAGAGATGTACGGAATGAAGCAAAGAGAAACTTTTACATTTGAAGATAAAACAGCGCCAGCACTTTGCAAGTCCTAATTCAAAACTCCCTGCATCTAAATTACAGAAGCAACTGTTGATTAAGTTATCCTTAAGGATGTCTTCATCCTGTGTTTTAAGGATTAAGTCTACCCTGTTTCTGTACATCAAGTGTGTACGCTATGCTCAGTGCAACTATGTTACCTAGAAAGCATAATTCATTTCGTAACATACAGTCGTTACAATGTATAAAGTGCTTATTTTAAGTTAAACGAAATGTTATCAGTGTCATTCAATATTTTTCTTGAGAATATTGTCAACAAGCAAGTGCAATAATTATAAAATCAATTAGTAGCTAATAAAATTGAAATGATGTAGGAATACAAAGTGGAATATGTTTAAAATTTAAGGGTGTGTTGGTGTTGAGGAGTAATGATAAACATTTTGTAAATTAAACATGCATGGCCGTGATTAGAGTGCAATTAATCTTAGAGTCGACAAACAAATTGATCGCTACAATAAAAATATATTAATAAATTGAATTATTTTGTACGTCGATAATTTTTGAGGGGCTATTTCAGATAAACAATGTTATAAAATATTTCAACTTTAAGTGCATATATTCCTAATAAAGCTGACTATAAACAGCAATGTTATAATTTAAATCAATTACGAAGGAGAACACATTATTAATAACAATTTTTTACATAAAATATGTATATTTTAATAATTATTATTTGACTTTTGTTTGTGCATTTATGCTACATATACATATAGCAATGTATGGCACATTAATTATTTTTGCATTTTTTGTTTTTAATTTTGCTATAATTTACTCTAAATGCAGTATTTCTTTAGCCTCTTTTGTATGAACCAATTGATTCTTTCTTGCACCAGGTGTACTTTGAACGGTTTGAAGTGTGCATTTGACAATGTCCGAAGCAATGAACTTTTGCTAATGTTATATTCTTGTGCTACTTTACGTGTCGAGGGTCCTCAACAAATGCTTGCAGAATTTGTAATGATGTGTTATCATCTGTTGCAGATTTAGGCCTACCATGTTTTATTCTGCTAGTAACACTCCCTGTTTCTTGGAATCGTAGTATGGTTCTTGACACAGTACTTTTTGAAATAGGGGCACGATTATTAAATGTCACATTGAACAAATCGCTTACTTCTTGCTACGACCTAATTCTGTCACCAAAGCCTCTCATCATTAAGAGTGTGATGCTTTCCTGTTCACTAAGTGACATTGTTGTAATTATTATTGAAAAAAATATATATAAAACAAAATTAATCCCGTAACAACAATAGAAAGAGGTAATTGTACAGTATAGCTGCTGGTAAATTTTAGGTAGAGATTGACAAAAATACTTAGCTAATAAATCTAAAGAATAACCACAAACGACTGTTACTGTAGGAATGGCACACTCAACTCTAAATAATATTACACATCAATGCATTGTTGCAACAATAATCAGCAATTCAGAAATAAGTGAATAATCAGCTGTTAATAATGAGCAATTAATGATCAGCTGTCAATAATAAATTTTTTTATTTCATTACCAATATTTTCAATGTTGTCTTTGTAATGAACTTTTCTTTTTTACTTTCTCCACCCTATACGTAGTATATGGAGAAAGTATTGTTTTCGTAAAAATGTTCGAATTTGAATTTTCAGTTGAATTATCTGTTTTGGTGCTCCCAGAACCCCAAAAAATTGTTTAGTGCAATTATCTGTGTTGGTGCTCCCTGAACCCAAAAATATTTTTAGTGGAATTTTTTGTTTTGGTGCTCCCTGAACCCAAAAAAGTGTTTTTAACGTGGTGTCTGTCTGTCAGTGTGTCAGTATGTATACACGACCAGAGGGGACACTATTGGTCCGATTTTCATGAAATTTGGTATGTAGGTACTAAACCCTAATATCTCCAGGCGTTTTTTTAATTTTTTGGAATTTTTAATTTTTAAGGGTAATTTACCCCTTAAAACCAATAAAAAACGACAAAATGCAAATTTCTCAAAAATGGCTGTAACGATTTTGATCAAATTTTCAGTATTTATAGTGCTTAAGATGCCAAACAAAATGACACCACCCGCTTTTATCAAAACTTCGGCGTTTCATAATTATGGGGAAATGTTAAAAAATAAACAAGTTTATGTTGTCAATCTAGCATCACTGCGACGGCCGCACGGGGTAGCACAACGGTAGCGAGGACGGCCAGTAATTCAAAGGTCGCGCGATCGAATCCCGCCTGGAACAATAACTTTTTTATACGATTGACGTAGGTAGAATATTATTTTTTTGTTTTGTTCTAAAAAGTAGTAAATAAAATGATTAAAAACAATATTATTTTGACTACAGTAAGTTGGGAGAAAGTTTGTGTCAGTTAACTGATACCGTTTATTTTGTTCTCAAAATAATTTTATTATTTATTTTATTTCAATAATTGTAACTTTTAATTTTAAATTTATTATTAATAGGTCACTTTAATAGCATTTTCTAAATTGCATGAATTGTTACGTGTCAGTTCCAATACATTTCAAATAAAAAATGCTGTAAGAACAATTTAGTTTCTTAAATTTGCAATTAATACCCAATAAACAAATTACTAAGTAAATAACAGAGTTTTTTCAATGTATTTTGGTATTAGTTCAATAAAATTTTGATCAAACATGTATACCAATTAATTCTTTGAAAACCAAAATTTCAATCAGCCGCCATTTTTGATACAAGTATCTTAGAAAATTTTTATTTATGCCGTTTTTCTCTTTTCAAAGAGACCTTTATGATGATGTATCACACAATGGGTGTTCCCATTTAGACTATTTGAGTTACAACCCCTTGGCCACCCCCTGAGAAGGGGTTGAAATTCAATTGTCTGTCAAAAGGTAGAGTATTTCACCAATAACTTATCCTGAAAGTTACAGTATTACATCTGTAACAGTTTCCAATTTATTGAAGTGTTCCCATACATATGGACCATCCTGTATATTATTTCCCAAACGTGGTTTTTTTTCACTAAGCAATTTTCCCTTAATTCTTCATCAAAATTTATTATTCAAACCTCATTTAAAAGCTTATGTTTTCCGCTATTGACGAAAAATTTACAAACAGGTTAAAATGCATGTTTTCATTATAAAAAATTGATTACAAAAACTTGTAGATTATACTTCAAATTGTTCCAAATGAAAGGCGCCATCTATTAACAATCTGTTTAACTAGCATGAAAGCTGTTAGTTAGATTGTTTACATTCTAAGATTCTATATGGAAACTGTTATTTATAAACCAACGTAAATAAATAAACTTAATTAGGTAAATTAAATCAACGTGTTAAATCAGGTAAGAGTAGGCCTACTCCTAACTTGCAAAATTTTCGCACAGGTCAGCTAGTAATTTCCTTATAGGAATAATGCATAAATAAAGAATAACAATGAAAGCTAAAATGAATTAGTCTTCACGTTACACATGACGATTTTATTTTATCTACAATACTGTTGAAAATTTGAGTCTCTTATTTCGAAAAAGACAAGCGAGAAATTCAATTTATCGCATCTTCGTTGGTTAACTGTATTTCTGGGCTGATGGAATAAATAAATAGATTGAGACAGTTTGTGTCTTCTCTCTTCTTCTAATTAGCATTCCTTTTCAGACATTCATTTCGTGTGTGTCGGATCCCTAGAGACCCAAGGTCCCCTTCCAAGCGGTCGTCAGTCGGAGCTCGTACCTTCCGTGCTTCTGCACGCCTATCATTCATTTTACAACGGAATTGCAACAAGCACGAGCAATCTTGACTAATAACATTTTGTTGTAAGTCAATTTTCTAACAAAATATTACTGAATAATGAACTCAAACAATCTAAAGTTTTATATATTCAAGAACTTTTTATGTTCCTTATTGAAATTCATTATTTCAGATATCTGTTCTCATACTGTAAGTTTTCTAACAACAAATAATATGTAGAGACAATTTGTGACTGTAAATTCACACAGACCATCTGGGGAAAATGGTTAAATGATGGTTTTATTTACCATTAAAAAAACCAAAAAAAAAACAGGCAGTGCAAGATTTCAATACGCATAGTTGATGTGCATACATGCAACAACATTATTCGATACTCCTTTTGTGGTAAAAACATTTTTACTGTTGAGAAAGTGGGCAATTTTGAACTCTTATCTACAATTTAAATACATTTCAAATGCTGTATATCGGGTACGTCGAAAACATAGATAGGTTAGACTACAAAAATGAATTAGACCTATTATCTATAATAGTGTTCAATAATAATGTTATTAATTAACAATGTCCTAATAATAGATAATCTTATTATTAGTAACCCTAAAAGTGGGTAAAAATTGCTAATGGTACATAAAAATGTAAACACAATTAATAAACAGATTTAATATGATGACCTTTGAAGTCGTACACGCTTATTGTATTGTCATAAAAACATTACAATATCATCAGAGTTTTATAATATGAAGATGAAAACTAGGATATAATTTAACTAAACACGTGTGGCTCTTTCTAGATAACATGCTAAGACTGCGTTATTATGCTAAGACGGCGTTATTATGCTAAGACTGCGTTACTTTGCTAAGACTGCGTTACTT
>JAGFPH010018029.1:0-16833 GCA_018207615.1 Philaenus spumarius | reverse complement strand
TAGGCAACGGACTTCGGTAAGTCGTTGCAGTCTCCCCCCCTTGCGAGAAAAAAAAAAAAAATTTATTAATTTTAGGTGAGGTATTGGGGGTTAGAGGATGGTAGGTTATGGCAGATTTAATAGACAATTGAATTATCTGCAAATATAAGAAAATAGACGCCCTAATCGCGACCAGACTATAATTTGAGGATATTATATTGATTCTACTGGTTTTTAAACTAGGGAGGCATAACGAATGCTGTATTCTCCCTGGCACTTGCTTTTTTAATGTTTTACGGTACGTTGATAATTTAATTATGATAAGGTATGGATTGTTATATATTATGGTTAAGGTTTTGGTGTTTGGTAAATAGTTTAGGTTGATTCTATTACTTTTCGTGGTGATGATAAATTTTGATATGGCACATGCCTTTGATTTTTATATCCCTTTTTTATGTTGTTTTTTTTTTTTTTTTTGTTCGGGATGTACAATTAAAAAGTTATTACGCTAAAGAGTGATGGAATAGCTTGAGGTTATAGGGTGAATTTGGTGGTTTTTACATATAATACTATTAACTAATTTTGGTTGGTACTTAACTTAAATTTTTAATCTATGGTTTTTTAGGTGGGAGTATTATTGAAGATTAAGTGGCATGGTTGAAGGATGGATTGAAATGTTTTGAGATATTGGTATATTTTGGTGTAGGAAAAATTTGAAAGGAGTGATATTATTGAGGAGAAATTGGTTGTAGTTGATTTTATGAAGGGATTAATGTGGAATTAGGATTTAGTAATAAAAAGGATAATTTAGGATGGGTGTAAATTCGTTTGCTGACTATTGCGTAGGAAGAAAAGTTGTAGATATATATGCTCATTAACCAGCAAGAAAGAATGATGATGGTGCGGTTGCTATCGAAGTTTAATACTTTTTATGGGTTTTTTTTTTTTTTTTTTTTTTTTTTTTTTTTTTTTTTTTTGTAGATTTTGTCTCTATTGGTTGTTGATCTTCCGCTGGGCTTCTTTACTTTGAGTCATATAGGTGGCAGTTGTTGATAATCTATTTCTGTTGGTGATGATCCTTACGAATTTTTGGTTTAGGTAAGGTGTTATGATAGTTTGGTAATTTAGTTTTAGGTTTTTTGTTAGGTGAGGTTATTTTTAGTGTAAAGGTTAGGTAATGGTGTAAATTAGGTATTTAGGTATAGGTGTATAGGTATAGGTGTATAGGTTTTGATTTATTGTAGGTAATCTATTTGACTTATGAACTAGAATTTTCTCTTAAATCTATTGAATTTACTAAAGTTATCTTAAAATTAAATTACCAAAATTGTTCATCACCAATGACGCGACATAATTGAGATAAATTGAAGTTATATATTGATAGGTTTTTTTGGGTAAAGGATGGTTAAAAGGTTATTGGGTTTTCGCGTTATATAATAAAAGCAAGTGCGGTGATTAGTGCAGAAGAAAAAATATAAAATTGGGTGTATACGCTAAAGTTAATAGATTTATAAAAAGATGACCAAAAAATTATACAAAAATTAAGACACAAACAAGAAAAAACACAAAAACCAATATATGGTTTAATTACTATTTAGGGCACAGTTTCGGCTGGTAGGCTGAAACTGGCGAAACGACAACCATTAATACACAAAAATGTGTATCATGAGACACAACAAAAATATCAATATATGCAGAGAATGGATAGAATATAGGAATTGGTTTTTAAAAAGTACAAGTCGAGGCACGAATTTAAGTATATAACCTTTGGCCTGCGCAAGATTAATTGAAAAAAATTGTTGTTTCCCATTCTACATGGCGTTTTTGTAACTTACGTCGTGTTAATCATTGTTTACGTGGAGCTCGACACGTCGTCCTGGATTGGATTATCTCGCGTCGATTGGTTCGCACGGTACGTTGTAAAGCACGACGTAATTAAGGGGTGGGTGCGATTTATTTCAAAAATAACTTAAATACTATAACGAATTCTTAAATATATGTATATATAAATATATGTATATGTAAAACTAACTTATAAACTAAGACAGACCAGAGTGGTAGATAGATAATAAAGAGATAGTAGATAGTATAACAAAATGTTGTATGTTCTGATGTGGGTGGATAGGTGATTTGGGATAAAAAAAATTTGATGTAAATATTGTTGTTGACTCTAAGTTAAGGAAGGTTTTGAGAGGATGCAAATATAAAGATTCTCTGGTAGTTGGCCTAACTACTTTTTCCAAAAGTCGTCGTCATTTCCAAATATCTCCGATGTAAAGCTCATAACAACTATTTGAGAATAAAAAAAAAATGATGTAATGAAGTTAATATTATATCCAATGAACAAAATTAAAAATAATAGTCTAAGAAAAGGAGCTGGTTACACACGGCGATACATATAAAAACGACTGGACGTTTGGTGAGACCTTATAAATGTAATGGGGAAAAAAATTTGATGGAGCTGAAAAAAGGCTCTAATCTTCGAATAGTTGTTACGTCTTGTTAGGTAGAGGTAAGCCCTCGTAAGAGATTACCCAAGCCATACCTATCGACCGAACGAAACCATCGATAGATTAGAGGTGTGTGCTATTGTTATAAGTTAGAAGAAAGAAATAGGAAATAAGAAATAGCTTACAATCTAATATCACCGATCGGAGCTAGGTGTTCAGCAAAGGCAGGTCGGTACGATCGGGTTGATAATTAGATTGAGTGGGGGAAAATGGTAAATACTGTAGGGTGTTTGGTAATTAACTTCTTATTTAACGATAAGTATTGTATTCAATCTTATCTTGTTAAATAATATTTAAATTTAATTTAAGAGTAGAACAGATTAATCCTTAATTGGGTTAATTTTGTTATGTAGTTTTAATTTGGTTTCGCATAAGAGTTATGAATTTCTACACTGAATATATTATATTGTGTTAATATCTACGATATTGTTGCGTGGATTGATTTCGGTATTGATTTGGTGGGTTATAATTATTGTTGTATTGTCGGTACTGTTGTGGTGTTCTCGGTGTTGTTGTTTGGTTTGGTGGGTGATTGAATGTTCGAAAAGATTGATAGTGATTTGGTTGGTTGTGAGTGTTAGGGGGTTGATGTGTGTTGCTATTGTTATTGTGCTGAGGATAAGTGCGTTCCAAGTGTGGTACTAGTTGTAACAATTCGTCAACGGTTGATGGCAAATCAACCGTTCCCAATCGAGCCATAGCTTGTGGGCACATGCCGGACAATATCAAGTGGACCTGGTCGAAAGGTGTAATTTCCGGTATTAATAAACTAGACATATCACGCACGGTTGTTATGAAATCAGCTAAGGGTTCATTTATTCTCTGTTGTCTGTATACTAAATCAGATATAACTGTATGCTTAATGTGGGGTGGGAATAAGGCGGTGACAATTGTTTTACAAAACTGATCTATGGTGGCGTTGGAATTTATAGCTTTTTCTAAAAGTGAGGCTGGTAGGCCTGTTGTGATTGGTATAAGTTCTAAAAGGATTAATTTGTCAAAGTTGGGATATAGGTAAGCAGTACGTTTAATTTGGCATAACGCTCGTAGAGTCGCCTCGGAAGGACGAGTATCGATTGTTTTTATTAATTTTATTATATTTAACGCTGATGATGGGAGCGATACTGGTGATTTAGGTTTTCCTTGGGTCGGTTGTTGCACGGAAGCATTTTGGTTATCTATAGGTATAGGTGTTGTCGGTAATGTCGGTTGGGAGTCATTAAAAAGATCGAGTTGTTCACGAATTAAACTGCGATTTAGTTCGAGAGTTGCTTCTGGGATTACTTGCCAATAGGTTAGTAGTTGGTTAGCTTGGGCTGCTGTTAATTTGCTGATCCATTTGCGGTGTGGAGGTTTGATATTTAGAGGGAATGGGAAGGGTGTTGGAACGGTCAGGTCCCAATTAATTTCATTGGCCATAGTTGTTTATTTTGGTTGTCAAGGTGTGGTTATAGTTTTGAGAAATAATCAATCGGCGGCAATGTTATTATAAAATATGTTGTTGGTTTACTATTGTCGATTTAGGACGAAAACTTTTTTTTTTGAAAGAAATTTGTTTTGAACTATTGTTTTATGGAAGTATTTACTAGAATTATTTAAAAGTTTGGCTTTATTTGTAATATATAAAGATATATTAAATATTGTAGGCTGTAATATCTATTTGATGAATTAGCTGCAATTCTGAGGGACGTTAATACCTAAAAACTGTTTATAACTGTAAATAACTGGAAAAAAAAATTTCTGAAAACAACAAAATACAATAATAGACAATTATCTATCTGTAATCACCCGCTCGATCTGAAAATGGAAAAGCCTGGTAGGCTTGTAGGAATTGAATTAAATATGATGGTAATAATTAGCTGAATTAACGAATATATAGCAGTATAACACCTGTAAACCGTAGATTATAAACACACAAAACAATTTACCTGCGTTCGGTTACTTATATCATAGCTCCAGATGTCCGGGACGTTTCAATACCTTGGCTAAATAATATGCTGTAAACAACCTATTTATGGATAATAAGCTTAATAATAACTGTTGTAGCTTATTTATTGGTTAAATTGAACAATATTTAATGTGCATTTACTTTGGGTGAATTGTTAAGGTGTAACAAACTTACTATTAATTTGGAATTGGTTTTGCTTTAAAGTTATTGAATATTATTTGAAACTATTTTTGTAATAGGCTATTATTAAAATTGAGGCTGTGGAATTATAATACTGTAATCATTGATTGAATTTATTGTTCAAAATTATCTTATCCATAAGTAGAGAATCAGGTTAAGTATGGTTTAACTATTTCAAAATTGTTCAAGAGCAACTAAATTAGTCAATGTTTTTTGAAAGTACTGTAATTTGCTGTAATGTTGTAATACAGTTTTGATTTAAATGTCAGTGTTGCAATTCAGTTGAATTAGAAATGAGGTTTAGATTTCTAAAAAGGGAAAATAGTTAGGCTATATGTGTTTTTGAGTATCTGAGTATAGGCCTAATGTGTCGATCACTGCGTTGTAATGAACGTGCTGTTATGTTTGTAGGTCATAGGCCAATATGTAGTACAAGATCTTGTATGACTGTTAACTAACAGGTGTAGGCCATATGTGATTTGAAATGGCTAAAAGGTGTATATATTTTGAATCATTTATATAAAATTACGTCACCTGAAATACTATCAAACAGCATTGACAAAATTAGACTAGGCCTAAAAATTATTAAAACTTATTTTACCTATGAAACACTGAAATATGCAAAGTAACTGGACAATATTACTAACACTGTAAAATATATATAGTTTGGATGGCCAAACTAAGAAAGAGTACTATCAGCTGTCAGTTGTATGACACAAAAATGGTAGGCTATAAATTTGTATGCTTAATGTGTGTTTTATCCTAAAGTATTGTAAAACTTTTAAAATATTGTTACTGTTACAATACTTTCAATGAAAAAAGGATTACTATTTGAAAAATAGCATGTAACTTATTATCCAACACAATCACTGACAAAGAGACACAAAATTGGGTTGTTGTTGACAGATACAATATGTTAAGATTGTCAGAGCTGAGTTATTTGTTGTAGGCCTACTATGAATTAATTATTTTGGTAGGAAAGATTATGAAAAGCCAGATTACACATTCACTATATGAACTTGGTGATTTGACAGACCAAATGTTGTAAATAGCACTATATATGTGGGAAAATTATGTGTAAAGTAAACTAAGCACACTGGTGCAGGCTAGGCCTAAATGTATTATGTTAATAAATTTTACAATGAAATCATATAGATTGGTATATTTATAGTTTATTGGTTAGGGTGTTGCTATGTAACAAAACACAAAGTTCGTTTTACCCAAGGTAGTGTTAAATTGGTTAGGCCTATTAAACAATATTCAACTTTCTTTGAGAGGTTAGGTCGATTAAAGTTCTTTTTGTTAGACTCTCAGATCAGTAGTCTGGCTTTCAAATATGAATAAAGTAAGGCACTGCTTATTATAATATAGTAATAATAATTTATGTACTCACCAATAAAGCAGGAAATATAAACAAAAGAAACACTATACCAACCTTATGACTCACACTAAATGGAACTGGGTGTAGAAATCAAAAATAAGGTAAATTTTAACGGCAACGCGTATAATTAATATTAAAATATTTGTTGATAAAGTTTATTATTAAAAGGATTAGTTCGGTTAATTGGTGACTAGCTTACAAAAAATAAAAACGTGGTTTTTACCGGCGGAAGTGATGACGTAATATAGGCAAAGTCTGACATGAATGAAATTGCTTTTTAGGGTTAATAACGCTTCAACATTTAATTCGGGACGCCAATTTGGCTCCTACTATCATTTAATGCGGGACGTAACCTTGCTCGCTACCATTTACTACGGGACGTAACCTTGCTCGCTACCATTTACTGTACCAGTTATCCCTTTGATCTTATTTGGGAATCCCTAATCAGCGTGTTTTTGCACCGACTTCGTAAATTAATGGAAGTCGTGACTGGAAGTGTCGATGCAAAATGGACGATACCTAGATCCCCAGAGGGATTAATTGATCATTAACCCTAATTTAAGCGACTGCCTTTACCCGAACCCTGCAAATCCGATTCTGCCAGCTTTTAACAAGCCCTTAATTAATTATACATAAATCTAAACTATATCACTTTAACTTAATCTATTCACTAGTCACCCGTAGTACGCGATAGGTCTATAACCGAACCAAACTTAATACCGCTAAATATTCATTACGAGCCCGCGATTGGTTATAATGTCACGTTATACGATTACCGATTATAATTAAAAGTTAATTTACTTTGCTTATGGCATAATTAGAAACATTAGAGTGAGCGTAGAACTTCGTGGCCGACGAACGCTTTTGACCTGCTGCTTGCGTGTAGTTGATAGGTCGGCACTCGGAACTATACTGGTTTCTAATTGTAGGTCAAACTTGAAGGTCGGTTCTGACGCGCATGCGCGCAACTAGTCTAGCTCTAGGCAACGGACTTCGGTAAGTCGTTGCACGTGTAAATGTTTTGTGTTAAGTGTTTTTATGTTTATTTATTTAAGTGTTCAAAATTGACGAAGGGAAACCGAATGGACTTGAAAATGGTTGAATAACCGAAACGGCTGTTGTTCTAAACGACGAACAAATGGAATATTGAAGACGGTAAGTCTAACATTTGATTGTAAGTTTTAGTTTAATTGTCTGAAGATGCTTTAACTGCAAAACAGCTGTTACAAATATATTTGTGTTTTGTGAAATTCATATTTTGTGTTAATATTTTTTACCCTAATCAAACAAATGACTTGAATAAACAATAATATTAATCGGGTAGTCGGATACACTAAGTAGCGTAGTAAGAGTAGACAGACGTCTGTGATTATTGTTTACGATGGTGATGTCATCATTCCCTGGCTTTTCATGCACCTGCTTCCTGCTTCTGTTGGAACTTCTATTGTGTCTAACTTATACACTACCCGGCTTACCCCCTGCCACACGTCTCCTTTAATTTTTGTGAATACAGTCGTTTGACTCAGTATCAAGTAAGCCTTCGCTCTTAACAAGTCGCGTGTAGACACTCATACTGCATATAGTTTGTTTAGTTTTCAAGCGAGCAAGTTTCGTTAAACAGAAAACACTTATGAGTTTCTTCAAAAATTTTTTATTGGAACATGTACTGTAGTCTATGTATTGTTATCATTTTCTATTTTATTTTCATTTGGAAACTCAGCACTACTAACTGTGCTATTGCCATTTTCAAAAAAAAAAATTAGGTGATGGTACACTAATAATTATAACAAGTTTTTGTAACTACAAATTTTTTATTAATTTTCAGTCTTTTTTGTTTGTTTTTACTATAGCAAACATTCCTTTTATTTAAAAATCTCGCGGTATTTTAGTGAAGTGTTTAATGTTTCAGAGATTATGTGATTGGGTGAAAAAGGATTTAAAAAACCGCAGTGAACATATTGAGAGCCTTCTGGATCGTGTCAATATATATTTGATCGACATAACAGAAGTAGAATTAGCCCTGTATTCACTACGAATAGTCGGGAACGGTTGTGCCAAGTGGTTGGAAAGATGCACGCGAACGGGGCGAAACAAGGAGGTTATACTTTCTACAAGGAACATCCTGAGATATGCAAACAAACAAGAGGTAAGAGACGCCTGGTTTTAATTGTCCTGTATTTAATTTTGGGTGTTTCCATAAATTCCGGTTACAATTTTTCCCGTAAGTTCTAAAGTGGTAAATATGTTCAGTGCATCGACACTCGTGCAGATACAGTGCAATCAGGATTATTTTTATTTGTGCAAGATAAAACTAGCCAGTTAAAACATCTATTAGTACATTTCTCATTATTGGATACTGTTTTGATATACAGGGTGTATTTAAAAAACCTTTCAGGACTTTGGGATATGATTCCTCATACAAAAAGTAAGAAAAAAGTTCCTATGAAAACATACGTCCGAAAACGCTTCGTTTTCCAGATATCCGCCATTTTGTTTTTTGTACAAAATTATTCATATCTAGAGAACGGTTTGACTGATTGAGTTCAAACTTGGCATGAAGTTTAACCTGACAATGATATACCTTAAGAAAAATAAACGATTAAATCCAACCATGCGTTTTAAAATGGCGGCTGTTTGAAAATGTCAAACTTTAATTACTCAAAAACCGTACGTTCTAACAGAAAATGTCAAGACACATGTTTTGTAGCACTTTTGATTCCCTATCGGATGGTGTAACTGTCAAAACAATCGGATGAAGGATAATAGCTAAGTTAAAAGGTAATGACAACAAATGTCCATACAATATTGTAGTATTTACTGTGTTGGAATAGGATGCCGGGTTGAATAAACCAATTAGTACACATAACTTAACTGTTACTCTTCATCCGATTGTTTTGACAGTTACACCATCCGATAGGAAATCAAAAGGGCTACAAAAAAGGTGTCTTGACATTTTTCGTTAAAATGTACGGTTTTGGAGTAATTTAGGTTTGAAATTTTCAAACAGCCGCCATTTTGAAACGCATGATTGGATTTAATCGTTTATTTTTCTTGAGATATATCATTGTCAGGTTAAACTTCATGCCAAGTTTGAAATCAGTCAGTCAAACTTCTCTAGAAATGAATTATTTTGTACAAAATGGCGGATATCTGGAAAACGAAGCGTTTTCGGACCTATGTTTATAAGAACTTTTTTCTTACTTTTTGTATGAGGAATCATATCCCAAAGTCCTGAAAGGTTTTTTTTTATACACCCTGTATATTTAACGGTTAAACCAGAGTATGCAGTAAATTAAAACACAGGTGTTCTTGTCAAAGTGTTATTTATTTATAATGGCACAAGGCAAGTTGTTCGCAAAACCCTTAATTTTGTCCATAATTTTTAACACGAACCATAAATATTTAAAGAATAAAAAGTAGCCTAGATTGATCTCTGAAAATTTCTCTACATGCAAATGAAGTTTCGTCAAAATTGGTCAAGCCATTCCGGAAATCAGCTCAGACCAACAAAAAATTAAAAAAATGCATGTTTTTAGGTTTGGTAAAGTGTGAATAACCATAACAGCTTAGAAAAAAGTATTTATTTCGAAATCACAGACAGACACTTCAATTTTATTTATATGTAAAGATTCCAAAATAGAAAATTAATATTTATAGATTTATGTTATTTAGGGGCTCTGCCCCTGTGGTGGCATATGGTGATGCCAATAAAAAGCACAAATTCCTAATTTTGATTTTTTTTTTTTTTTTTTTTTTTTTGTGGGTTGCAAGGTCCTAAACAGAAACCCTGCCGGCGTCGACCAAAAAAGATCTTTTGCCCCCTTGATTTTCCTAATTACTCCCACCCAGTGATACCTGTATTCCTGATAAAGGAACAGATGCTACCTATTGGGTTTAATAGGATGGTTTCCCTTTCCTGCCCTGGTGGGCCCAAGGTGAAAGTTCTGGCTCTACCTAGAGCCTCACATTCCAGAAGGATCTGTTCCGCCGATTCTTCAGCCATTCCACATTTCCTACATATACTCTCCTCAGCAATCCCTATTCTATGTAGGTGTTTCCTAAGATGACAGTGACCTGTTAATAGGCCAACCACCCATCTCGTGTTATCCCTTCCTAGCGAGATAAGTTCTTCAGCATGTTTCCTGCCTGGCTTGAACAACTTCCTGGCAAGTCCACCTGTTCCTGAAACCTTCCAGGCTTTGTCTTTGCCCTCCTGCATCCACATCTCAACCGATGCTCTGGCATGCCCATAGGAAATCCCAAGCACCGGCTCAGGGCCCACAAGAGGAGCCTCAGACCCTTTCTTGGCTAGCTCATCTGCTCTCTCATTACCATCAATGCCTGAGTGCCCAGGGACCCAGCACACAGAAACCTCGTTCCCCTGGCTAAGCTTCATCAATGCCGAGAGGCAGTGCCAAACCACTTTAGATTTTACTCTATATGAATTTAGCGCTTTGATCGCTGCTTGGCTATCCGAGAAAATTAGGATGTTCTTACATTTGTATCCCATTCTAAGATTCTCTTCTATGCACTCCGAGATCGCACAAAAACAGAAAAACAGATGCCTGAAAAACAGTAGCATGTTTGCCTAGATACAAGACAGTGGAGCCCTCAGGTTGAACCCCATTGACTCCACCCCCTGTCCCCACCTCCGTTTTCGAGCCATCTGTAAACCAGACTATATCCTGCTCGTCGTACAAACTCTTTCCAGACTCCCATTCTTCCCTAGAGAAGATTTTTGTCTTGAAGAGTTTCTCAATAGAGAGTTTTGGAATCATATGGTCTGACGGCATGTTTAAAACTTCCTTAGAGACCACCTGATTTATTTTGCAATGGCCTACCGCAGGCCATCTTGTTCTCCAGCAGCCTACCTGCTGCAGTCTATACGCCCCCATCCTGGCCTGTCCCTGTATAAACACTCGAAGAGGAGGGAGATCCAGGAGGGCATTCAAAGCATCCGTCGGAGTCGACCTCATAGCACCCGTGACAGCCAGAGAAGCCATCCTTTGAACACTATCCAACCTCCCACCGACAACACAACTGTTTTAGGCCACCATACTACCGCCGCATAGGCGACTAGTGGTCTAATGATCATGGTGTAAATCCACAAAACCATCTTTGGTTTTAACCCCCATGTTTTACCTACAGCCCTCTTACATGCAAACATAAGATTCTTGGCCCTAGTTATCACCCTCTCCATCTGCGGATTCCAGGTAAGTCTTCTATCCAGCAGGATACCCAAGTACTTTACCTGATCCCCAAATGCTACCTCCTGCCCAAAGAGCTTAGGCAGTTGATTAATCTCCAATTTCCTTTTTCTTGTAAAGGGAATAAGAGAGATTTTTCCAGGATTTACAGCCAGCTGTTCCTCCTGACACCATCTTTCAACCAGAGTAAAGGCAGTCTGCATGAGTTCACTGACAATCTTCAGATCTCTGCCTCTTACCACAAAGACAACGTCATCGGCATAACCCTGGGTGTAATATCCTTGTGCATTCAGCCTCCGCAGAAGCTTGTCCACTACAAGGTTCCATAGCAGGGGGGAAAGAAATTTTGATCATAGTTTTTATATTTTGTAATAGGAATTTTTACGGAAATGATGATTAGGACAGAGGCACTTGGATCTAAGTTGGTTGGTGGGGGTAGCTGTAACCTGTACATAATGTAGGCCTACGACTTAGACGTGCGACATTTGTCTACAAAATCCTAATTTTGTCAATGATTTTTAATAATAATAAATAATATTTATTGCCATTCCTTCAAACATACATCTGAGGACCTACAGGAGGCTAATAGCCCGTACATAGGAGGTTCCTAAAACTAAATCAATTAATTTTACAATTCATTTTTTTTCCTATTATTAACAAATATAATTTAATTTCGTAAAGTTTTTTTTTTAAATTACTATTATTATTTTTTTAATTTTTTTATTGCATTAGAAAGTTTTCACTTAAATTTTAACTACACTTTATTTTATATCAGCACAGTCATAATAGTCTTTATTTTTTTCTTAAAAGTTTTTTTTCCAATTTGTAACTTCTTAATTTCAGGAGGCAGTTTATTGAAATAATATATTGAGTAATATATATAGCTTCTTTGCCCTATGGTTAATCCATGTTGAGGTAGCGTTAAATTTCCATTTCTGGTAAAACGAGGGTAATTAAGGTATTTTGCTCTGAGATCACTTATATTATACAATATTGCTTTAACTACAAAAGTTTGTTTAATGTTTAGCAGCTTTTGTTGGATTTGTTCTATTCTTATTATTTTTAATATTTTATTTTGCAATCTGAGAAGTGGTAGATAAGCTGTTTCATAGAGTCCGCCCCAGCCAATGATACCATAAGTTGCTATGCTATTAAATAAACCATAATAGAAGCTCTAGTAGCTGTTTCTTTGACACTATTTTTTTGAGCCTATAAAAAACAGAAACTAGGTACTTGGTTTTGCTTACTATTGAGTTACTGTGTATACCCCATTTCATGTTCTGATCATATGTAATCCCTAGGTATTTATTGCTATGTACTCTGTTTAATTTATTTCCATTTATGTCTATTGTAATATTGGAAGGTATTGAGTCTATGTAGTTTCCAAAAGTTATGTAGGTGGATTTATTGTGATTTAATACTAATTTGTTATCAAACAGCCGAGAATAGATATGATTTAAGTGTCTATTTAGCTCAGTGGATACATCTTCCCAGGTTTCAGCATAGATTGGCAAGGCTATGTCATCAGCATAGGCAACTATTTGGGGGTAAAATTGTAATAAATCATTTAAATAAATAATGAACAACAAGGGTCCAAGTATTGAGCCCTGAGGAACTCCTACATTAATCTTGCACGGACTACTTTTAATTCCATTTATTTTAACTATTTGATCCCTATACTTTAAATATGTTTTAATTAAGTTTAGTGGCTGACCCCTTATTCCCAACTTGTAAAGTTTCTCCAATAGTATTTCATGCTTAACAGTATCAAAAGCTAACATTTTTTACATTTGAAATATTTTTCAAATATTCTCTGAAAAGTCCTCTACATGTTAATGACAGTTTCGTCAAAATCGTTTTAGCCATTCCAGAGATTAGCCAGGACAAACAGACAGATAGGCAGACAAAAAATGTATAAATAAATGTGCGTTTAGGTTTTGGTAATGTGTGAATATAAACTTAGAAAAAAACTTATATTTTGAAATCACATATAGACACTTCAATTTTATTTATTTGCATAGATGTTTAGGTATTAGGTAAATCCTATGCACTCTTGGGGGAGGGGAGATGTTCATTAGTCCTTATCATGTGTGATAGCAGTGAGATTAAGCTGGCTAAATTTAAATATGACACCCAACAGACACTTTTACGACTTCTTTCTCCATTTCCATTTTAAGTTTACACATTTATCGCCCAGTCATTAATGGGCCATAATAGTCTATCAGTAGTTGGCTAAATAGTTAGAAAATAATATGTGTTACCAACATACGATTAGCAATAGAATCTAGAGATGCTACTTTATTAACTTTTTTTATATTCCTTATTGTTTTTAAAATTGAAAAAAATCGGGCTGTCATCTCAAAGTATAACTTGAGTCTAATTGTATCCGACTGGAAGGGAGGAACAAGGGGTTGATGATGGTGAAGAAATGTCTGCCTAGGAGGTTATGACTCGTGGAGTTCCACAATGTTGCGTTTTAGAACAAGACTAAAATATTGTATTCTTCAGACGATCAGTTGAAGTTGCAGTTGTAAATACAGTTGATATTTTGTACACTGTTGATCTGCAAATATATCTACATTCAGAGTCAATGAAATCTGCAGTGCTGTTGAGCACATGCCATCGAAAGTATTTGCTTATGGGCTGAAGAACATGACTTACGACTAAACAAATCAAACATTAAAATAGACTGGTCGCGACTGATGAACACAATGAGACTTACAAGCGATGGTTAAGTCGGTTCTACACGATGCTACGAACACCTTCCAACGTTGGACGTTTGATGGTTCATCACATCTTGTGGCCGTTGTTCAAACCTATGAGCGTCCGATGGCGAGCGTCAAACGTTCGCATTTGACCATGTTCCGGCCGATGTCGGTATTCTTGCACCGAGTCAAAGGGTTGCTTACAATGCTTGAATGAAAATGTTCGTTGGACTTAACAGCTACGTGACTCGTTCATATGAAACACTATTTACTCTCCATTCCCACCAAAAACTCGTTTTGTTTAGGTTTATCTTTGTGTTTAGTTTTTAGTAATATTATTCATTTACATTTTCACAGGTAGCCTAAGTAATCTACAATTTATATTTCATAGCGGTAAGGTTCACATCATATTTAGGTAAGCCTAGACAAAATTTGTTTTTAAATATCATTTAAAAAATTATGATTTAAAACAAATTTAATCTAGGCCTACCTATGATGTGGGGATTTTTAACTCGATAAATAAAAGTCTATAAAATTATTATAGACTATAATCCTCGTCCATTTTTGCAACTGGTCAAACGTTTGTATCAAACTGTTTCCTGAAGTATTCTATCCAACATTCGATGCACCGTGTAGCAGGAACATTTGCTGCACCATCTGTCGAACATACTTGTCTCAAACATTCAGTCCACCGTTGGAGCGAGCGTTCGTAACATCGTGTAGAACCGGCTTTAGAATATCCTCGTTCTAAGCCTATTTAGGGCTATGCGCAAGCACTCAAACAAAAATGTATTGCATCTACACTTTATGCATGAAATGTATCAATTTTTACAGGAAAAGACTTACTGCAATACATGTTTTTTTAACCCTCCCAGTGGCAGACTGCCCAAAGTGACGTTCTCTCAGGGGTAAGATGCAGCTATTTCGACAATTAGCGAGAATTTGCATACATTTGCATTTACGATTAATTAATTCACTTAGAATTATCCAATCGTAATAAAACCGGCACCGTTGGAAAGAAAATGAATTAAACTTTAACTTTTGTATTTAAAACTTTTTCGTAAAACGTATTTTTACATACGTAATCATCGTTTCAAAATTGTAGAATGTCAAACAGCTGTTTTCCGTGCAACATCGCGATGTTAAAAACGTAAAACTTCATCATTTTCAACCGTCTGCAACTCCTCACAGTTGTCAATTGTCACAAAGATCATCACAGCATTGGATTCATTAGACTTTTATCTTTCAAGTGGTATTTTTAAATCATCTGTGACTACAATCGGTTATGACATACAGAATTTAGAATAAATGCTTGTCCATTGGTCAAGATTGGGCCAATAAGGAAGCATTTTTAAATTGATTTTTACTATCAGAAATCGATTTATTCCTAAGATGTGTAATATACCGTTGTAAAGATAAAATTTCAAAGTTTCAGTCAATGTGCAGTTCAAATAATTTTGTCATATTAGGTTGGTACAAACCAAGGTCTCTAGAAAGGAAAGGTTACCTCATTCGGGAAATATCAAAAAAAGTGGAGTGGGGGCTGTGACGTAGTTGTTAGTATACCTAGACAGTGATCAAAGCTATCAAAGCTCTGTCGTTTACGTTTATACGCGTTAAATTAGTGTATATAAAGTGTTTTAGAAGTGTAGGTAGAAGAAATATATTATTTAGGCCTACAATGGATAGAAAATCAATTAATAAACCTAAAGGTGGTTCCATTTGTGCGGTTGCAACTTGCAAATATTATTATGCAAAAGCAAAACTAGAAGGAAGAACTGATATATCATTTCACAGGTAGGCCTAGATATTTTTTGTTTCTATTGTAATAGTAAATAATATAATACCACTTACTCATATAAAATGTTATTATAATTTTCTTTTGTCTTAATATTTTGATTTAAAAGTAGTTTCTGTGGCTATCTTTTGCATTAAAATTGTAGAAAATAACTTTTTGTTCAGTATGCCCACCTGGTGACTTGAAGCTTATTAAACCCCATGAACTTCCCACACAAAGCGTGTTAAAAAAAACAAACAAATATACTAATATATTTTATTTACAGTTGATGCAAGGAATGTTAAATATAGGCCTACATATTCAATAAAAATACTGCCACCCAATTAAATAAACGCCATACAATTTATATGTAGGCTATCATAGAGAGATACATTTTAGAATGCTATTTTATTAATTCTGATATATTTATCTTTTGCTTGTTATTTACAAATTATTTTAGGTTATTCACAAATGAATAATGTTTACAAAAACAATCAAAATAATTATGCTACCAAAACAAAACATGTATACAAATTGGTGTGTAACCAATTCCTAGTAATCGGGATTTGTTCAATAGAATTTTATTTCATTTTATTTTATTTTAGCAATTCAAAAAATATTTCTTACAAGTTCTTACACAATTACTTACAAGTACTAGTAATTACGTCCTTTACCGACACAAAAAGAAGTAATTACGATGATAAGTTTATTTTTGTAGTTTAAAATAAATGTTAATAGTAAGTAAAAAGAATACTTATTTAAAATACAAGTAAAACAAATACTTGTGGTTCATTCACTTAGTTATAAGTATTTATTTACAAAAAGACAAGTATAAGTATTTAGAATGGTGTATTCAATTTAGCCTTTATAGTGTTTAATTTTTGTGTCATACTTATATTTAGCTTTCCAAAGAATACTACTTATCACAAGCAATGGATACAGAAATGCAAACGAGCCGACAAATGGAATCCTAGTTCTGCCTTCATATGTTCAGTGCATTTTAGTGATGACGATTTTATCCGAGATTTAAAAGCTGAACTTTTAGGGTACGCTCCTAAAAGTCGGAAATTAAAACCCGATGCCATTCCAACCTTAAACTTTTAATAAATTTGATCCCCCCCAAACCCCCCTAAAATTTCGAATTTT
>JAGFPH010018028.1:0-16838 GCA_018207615.1 Philaenus spumarius | reverse complement strand
GGAAAATTGTGTTTCATTCCACGGAACAAAACCGCCGCCTCCTTACACCTTTCCATCCCAATTTGCTTTCTCCCTACATTAAATTAATATTATGCCACATGTTTCAAAAATCATTCCTATTAGGCTAAAACCTTTCTCATAAAAATCTGCAATAAATACTGTTCAAAGAACTACTAGCCTAGTTAATTTATTTTAAATCAAATTGTTTCATTAAAACTATAATTATTCAATATTTTTTATTATAACCCCTAAATATAATATGGCACTTAACTAAATTCAATATTAGGTAGTTGTAGAAAACCTAATGTTCAACTAAAAATAAATTTATCAAAAGACTATATCTGTGTAAAATTACACAAACTGGAAAACAGACTTTACTTTATTCATAAAGGGTAAAAACAAATCACAGCTGACCTGTGACATTTGAGAAGCCTATTTTAAAAATAAAACACTTAATAACAAAAGAATATTGCACAATGTAATAAATAAATAAAATTTCACACTATCATTAGAATTGAGATACATTTAAAAACAAACACTGCTGTAATGTAGATCACATTATCCCAAGTAAATATGTAGGCCTAGGTAAATTAAGGTCAATAATGGAGTAGGCCCCCTACTGTAGGCCGACCATATATTATTAACTTCTTGAACTTCATTGAAGCTAGACTCCATGGTTTTTATTAATGTTTAAATAAACAAATTAAACAAAGTCAATACATTTACATTGTAAGGAGATCAAAATGAAATAAATACATGTTATTAGACCAATAGAAATATATGTAAAAATTACAATAATAACTTAAAAATGAATATCAGGTATGTATTATGTTATAAATATTTAATCATAAGAGTAATTAATATAGAAAACTTTGTTATATAGCAACCCGTAATTAAATCAACAAGTGTAGTTATAGATCAAGTCAGTTTATCAATAATCGCAGTATTCTCATCATAATAACAAAATTAAATAACCAAATTAATGTATCCGTATCCTAATCATCAAAATCTCAGGAGGTCAGATTGTACGAATGATCTCACCGGCAGAACAACGAATGAATGAATCGGCGCATCACATCTTGCACAGAACAAAAGCTTGGTGAAGCCGCCAGGTTTGAAGAAGATAGTGTCCTTTTTAGAAGTCAAACAGAAGCTAAGCAGAGTAGGATGATGTGTGTTATTAACTTGTGTGCGTATTTTTCAAAGTAATGGCCTACTGTTATCAGTGGCGGATCCAGGGCATCATTTTGGGAGGGGAACTTTCTGGTTTTAGAGGATATGTAGTTTGAAATTATCAAACTATAAATAACCAATTTGGGAGCTTTTTCATGTTAAAATTTTCCTTCAGTATTTTATATTTTTTACAAGATTTTTTAAATCTTCCTATTCAGATTTTGTATATTAATAGTTGAATAGTAAACCTTTTAATTATTTGAACAGAACTATAGATGTTAAAAGAGTAAACTACTAATAGACAAATTTTACAACTTTGACTTGAAAGAAACAAGCTTGATACTAATTATAAATGAACAGGTGACTTTTTAGCTTAAAATAACATTTGAAGTTAAATTTATATTGAGTGTATTTAGGCCTAACGCTATAGAGAAAGTCTGTGGTTTCCTCCTGATTTTTCGTATCTCTCAATCACTTGGTTGGGTTCAATAGGTATTTCAGGCGATGATAACCACCCAGGTTTTTCGCCTTTAAACCCAAAAAAAAAAAAAAAATCAATAGGTATTCTATATCGTGGTGAATATAAAAGAGCGCCATGTTGGTTTAACGCTGAAAACCAGGCCTTAAATTCCTAAGTTATGACGTTGAAAACGGGTCGTAACACGTCATTAACGCGGGACTCTGTCAACATGGCGTCGCTCACTTTCAAGATGGACACCATTCAGTTAGGCTGTCTAGGTGTATTAAAAATAGTATAAACATTTGAGGAATTGGATAGGAGGAAGGGTAGACGATGGGGCATTGTCCACCAACCTCATTCCAGCATTTAGCTTTCAATTATTTATTTCTACAATCCTTTGACTTAACGCCATAAAGAGGTGACTGCTGTTCGATAGCGTAAATAATTTTTTCAGTTGGTCAAACATTTTGTTATACTTTGAAGTAGGCCTACACAATAACCACTTTGAAATAAACTGTAACAACTAGAACCAGGACAAAGTCATTACTTCTGACTAAACTGTGGCCTCTCTAGTCTGCGCTGCGAGTACGCATTGACAACGCTCCATATAACTTGGTTCGGCGTTGATAGCGCCCGGTTAACGCGGATTCGCCAGCGTTTATAGTGCTAGTATAACATGGACCACGGGAATTCCATTTACCCAATAAACCGACGTTAACGTGAAAAAAAATAAGTTTTTTTAAATACTTTGACCATGGCTATACAATTGAAATTTTGTCAACAGCTTAATAAATAAAATGAAACCGTTGAAAACGCGGCGTTAACAGCGCTCGTATAACACGGCCTAAGGAAGAAATGACATTTCCGCACTTGCACTGCTGACTGGCAAGGTACACAGAACTTTGATAAGCGTGAAGATGGTGGAGAAAACATCTTTGTCACAAATATTTAGTATTATTCGGTAAAAAAAAACATGATTTCATGTAAGATAAAAGTTGCTTAGTCCTACATTGATTACTGTAGTTAATTTTGGCATGGACGCCTTTTGATATTCTTGCAAAGAATTATACACTGTAGGCCTGCAATACTTTATAACATGCAGTACTTTGTCGGAAGTACGAGTAAAAAACAATATATTAAAGACCTGTATTAAAAAAAGTGATTGATTACATTGTAATTCTCAAAGCAATACTGCATTATTGTATTGTACTGCAATAAATTCTCTTTATCTCTACATCATAGAAAATATATTTTTTAGATAACATAATTACTTATGTGTATATTCTCAATTTTGTAAAAAGAATAATACAGATTATCAAATTAAAAAAAATATGCCAACTACATGAATTGTTGATGCATAATTCGAGAACCATAGTCTAAGGCTGGCCAGTAGACCCTGACTATCGCCGCGCCATCGTCTGTCCGTTTTACCGCACCACTTCAGCATAATATAATATCAGTATAGCCTATAGACTGATACAACAAGGATTTGAGTTCAAAATATCGGGTTGGTTGCAATTCAATATTTTGTGACTTTTAGATGTACCTATGTAGACCTGGCTTCCTATTTTCAAGTTTGGAGGAGGAACGTTGCCCCAGTTCCCCCCCATGAATCCGCCAATGACTGTTATAATCGCTAAAAGTATCGAAGCGAAAATGGATTATAGACAAATTACTATTGATATTTTATGGGGAACTAAAATAAATATTTACTAAATTAAACCCTAAAGAAGTGACTTAAAATTTTGGTACCGGTAGACTTCAAAATAAAGCGGGAATTTAATTTAGGACACCCAGCTAATATGTTTGCAAAGGACAACCTTTTTTTAAGAAACAGAGCAGTGCTACCAACCTAAGCACATTGAACTATATTGAATTGTGATTAGAGACTGTAAGTTAGAACTTCAGGCAATTTTTTGTTAAATGCAACAATACACAGTGAAAGGTGTCCTAATGTAACAAATGTCCACAAATGTGAGGTGTCCTACTTTTAGTCCACAAATGCCTAGTTGGCAAGAGGGGATAATCGACTAGGCCTACTCTTTAAAAACTTTGCTAGACTAAAACAAAAAGATTCAATAATTGTTTACTAAACTTCGTCAGAACCAAATCTTTCCCATATTGAGATATGTTTTGTTTTATGTAGCCTATTCTAATAATGTATTAACATGATTAAAGGCCCGGGAAAATAAATTCACCCTAAAAAAAATATAGCCTGAAGTTCTATTTTAGGCCTATAATCCCAGTAGGCCCATCTTTCAAGCAAATGCTCCAGTATTGAGCTATGTTATGTTATATATTTTTATTTACTGGTATATATTCCAACAATTAATTAACATAATTCAAGGCACAGAAAAATAAATATGAATTAGTAACTTAAACTTTAAAAGTCATCACTTGATGTGAACTACCGGGTAGTGTCATTTGCTGACGGTTCATCACACGCTACGGTGCTGGAGATTTACTTTCGTCGATGAACAGGTGATCAATTGCCTTATCTTGTTTAGTGTTCCGGCTCTTCATAGGGTACATGTTTATTTGTCTATTTCAATCAATTTGCGATAAAGGTTATTGTTTACTATTAGTTGGGTTGGTTTGTTTGAAACATACTGGGACCAGATACAGTAGGCCTACTATAAGTTAGAACTTCAGGCTATTTTTTTTACTTCATTTTTTTATGGTGAATTTATGGGCGCGAATTTACTGTAGGACCCTACGCCAACAGAAACGCAATAAAAAAAATTAGCCTGAAGTTCTAACTTATTACGTAGCCTATAGTCTTTAGTCACAGTATATTTGAAACCTGTATTCAACATTTAACAGCAGAATGTAAAACAAGGTAATCATCTGCAAAAATATCAGCCAAGGATCGTATAATAAATGATCGCTGAATTAATTTTTCCGAGCCTTTATTAATGGTGATTTGTTGTTAGAATACATAGGCCTAGGCCCTACATACGAAAATATCTCATACGGAAAGATTTGGTTCTGACAAAGTCATAACTTAGTAAACAATTACCAAAGATTCGGACCTGCAGTTCCTTGTTTTTGCAAATAGATGTGTAATATAGGGTTTAAATCATTCATTGTAGACCTAGCTTAACATAATAAGTCTCTATGACTTAATTTGTCCAATCCTATCCTAACTTTGACTTTACATGAACAAATTAAACTTATTTTTTAATTATGACAATGGAATTTGAAACTTACCTCATACATAGATGATGGAAATGTGTAACAATTATCAAAATAATCGAGGACACTAAAGTAACACATTCACTTCAATATAGGTTAAGAGTGTTTTATTATTCATAATAAAGGAAAATATAGAATAGTGTGCTCCGAGAAAGTTGTATGCATTAGCCTTAAAACTGTATTTTTTCAAAACCAGCAACAGAACTAGGAAAAATGTGTAAAAGCAATTGACTAAATAATTAACGTGAAATGTTTTTATTTCATAAAGAGCACGATTAACCGTTAATTAAAAATTTTGTCACAACAACATTTGCCATTTTAGAGACCACTGCCTTTTCAATACTCAATATCATACGTTTACTAAATATTAATTGTAAAAGAATATTTTGATTGTTGCTCTATGTTTTAACAGTGAAAATTACTAAACGATAATGAATATTTTGTATTTTAATTTAAAATTATGTATGGTTACTTAGTAGTTATAACAATAAAATATTGATTTATAAAAATATAAGAATGAAATAAGTATGTAGATAACTGTTAGTAAGTGAAGTATAATATATTGGACAAGTACACTATGTTTACGTGGTCATCTGTACAATAATTTGAAATAATAGAATAATTTCTCACAAACATCAAACGCGTTTCAATTAATATTTTTTTGAAGTGATAACTTCTATTGGCCCGTTGGGCACTTTCGACTTGGCTATGTTTTCGAAATCTCGCGTCACGCCAGATTTCTCGCGAGATCTTGCATCACGCCAGATTTCTCGCGAGATCTCGCATCACGCTTTTGTTTAGACACAAGTCAGATCGTGGAGAGGGAATATTATTAATACATTATTTACATTTATTAGCATAGCAATCAAATTAACACATAAGAATTAGTTAATATAATATAACAGCTGATTTCGCCCATCATCTGTAATTCTTAAACAAAACCCAGCGTAGATTATATTTTGGGGTTATGTTTACAACTTCAACCATTAAAATTTCTTGTGATGTTAATTTTCTTATATATTAGTTATACAACTAATGTAGGCTTCTATAACTATAAGTTATATGGGCTTCTACACGTTATAAGATTTGCTTTGGGGTTATAAACTGTATATAAAACTAACCTTTGATCATAAATATAATCGTTTATACAAATTTAAAGAAGGATACCTACTGTTTAACTTCGCAAACATTCGTACATCTTTGTATAACATATTTAATTATTAATTTCTTTACTGTAATATTAACAACTTCTAAATCATTTGATCTATCAATATGAAATAAAAGGTAACTAAAAGATAATATTTTTACCTTTCTTTAAATATATAATAACGGATATAAATAAACAATTTGAACAAATAGGTCTACAGTTTTATAATCCTTATAATTGCACACATTTACCGAGTTAAAAATCCCCGTAGTCATAGAAGTTATCACTTCCAACGTGTGGTCTTAAGCACACCCAGTTAATTTTTTTTTTTATGCTGGATTCTCTTATACACTCCACAGCCTACGTGACGGCATACCTCTAGCGGGCCGTGCCCCTCCCCCCCCCACCTACTTAGAGAAAAATATTTATATTATTAAAAATTATAGCCAGATATTTTTCATTTAAGAAAAATATTTAAAAGTCTTAATTGCATAAGAGCTTTAGCACTAGAATATGATTTAAATGTTATAAACTGTTTAATATTACATAATATACTTTTTTACAAGAGTTCAAGCATAAGCTGCTGGGTCACTACTTAGTGCGGCTTCAAGGAGAGACACTTTGTGTATTCATTGACGGTGTAAAAGTACAGAATAAATTCTGTGTGGGTTAATATTTCACCTGAACAGCCAAATAGGTTTCCCGAATTTTAAAAGTTTTCTGGGTTAGGTCAAAAATTTCCCGGAAAAAATTTTGCCGAAGGAGGGGATGGTACTCCTTAATCCCCATATTCCGGTCTAGCCCTGTAAAATATCACATGGGCACCTTTGAAAGATAAGGAACAATTTATTCATAAAAATACTCATTTCCTGCAACCAAGATTTTTTTACATAAACATGTGAATACATATATTTATATTTTTTGTTATAAATTTTACAATTTCTCAAGTTACCAGTTGCAAATAAATAGTTTCTGTGTGAGATAAAAGTTATGTAACTTTGAATACTGTTGCCTAGTAAACTAATAATGCATAACTTAAGGTGTTCTGTAGGTTATACAGGTTATAAATAAAAGAAGACCTGCGACTGGTTCATAATAACAAACAGTCAAAACTATGATGGCTATAGAAACTTAACACTTTCAGGGTACCTTCATACAACCATAAATCATGATTTTTTTTTTTGCAAAACATCCTACTGTTTTGCACTTAAGGCTAATGAAGACGGGACCTACAGTTTTACGTGGAATCCGAACCACAGCCAACGATGTCTGTTAAGAAACCATTTAGAAAATTATTCGGGGTCAATGGGAATTGAACCCGGAACCTTTCCATCGATGGTTGCCATGACGATTGATAAAGCATTGACGCTTTAACAACCACGGCCACCGTGGCTTACCATAGATCATGAATAATAAAATAGATCATGCATGCATACGGGTGCTCTGTGCCGAAAAAAGGTTGTCGCGAAAATAGTGCATGATCGCGCCGCGAGATAGCGCTAGGGAGAAATCATTGGTAGCATTGGTGTTTCACACAGCTTCCGTCGTTTTCCCAATATATAGCACCACTATCGTTGAATTTCCAGTGGAACGAAATATTGCATTGGATCGGAATTCTATTAGGTTATTCAAATACAATGATACAACTATGTAGAGGTGCACTAAGAAAATATTTTGAAAAATATTGATTTTAATGGTTGAAAATAGTCAAAATTAGTGAGTTCACTCTCCTATAACAAATAAAAAAACTGATTTGAATGAAAAGCTTAGCAACACAATTCTAGGTCTGGCCAACACCTGTTTGTTGAACGCATTTATCATTATCATCATTTATTTTATTATTTTTTATTATTTTGTTGGTTTGTGTTTTATTTACTATCTTAGCACCCAACTTAGCAAATTTAGAATCAGTTTATTATTTTCACAACCAACAACTTTTTTAGTTTGGTTAGTAAAATTTAAAAAAAACCAATGAAAAAAATTACTGTATTATAATTCAAACATTTGTTGTTACAAATTATAGCCCAAATAAAACACGTAGTTTCGATCAAAAGCGTAGGTTAGGCCTATACTGAACCTACACACATTTCTTAAAAGCATTTACATTATTTACCATAATTAACGACCAACTTGGCAAATTTAGACTCAGGTAATTATTCTTCACAACCAACAGTTTTTTAGGTACCGATAATAACAAACACAAACAAATAAAAAGGCTTAGTCTATTGCATTATAATTCTAACACCTATCTCTATTAAAATTATGCTATTCTTTACTAGAGGTCTATCTGATCAGACCTAGTGCTTTAACGAATCACAATTTGGTCATATTTTATAACTTGAAAATTGCCACTTTCAATATAAAAATAAAAAATCTCTGCCCTAATCAATATTAATTCCCGTAAAAATATCGCAGTATACAATAATCTGTTTCCATTTGCTTCGCCGCGGGTGAACTTTGAAGGTTAACTATTAGTTTTGTTGCGAGTCGTCGCGGGTGAGCGAAGCAAGCAAGTGTCGAAATCGTCTAGTTAGTTATAATAGGCCTAATAAATGTTTAAAATGTCTTTAATCTGTAGCTTAGGTGATATCAATTTGTTTTTCGTATATCACAGGGAGCAGCACCCTACAAGACAATAAATCAACATTTTGTCTGCTGTGATGTACCGTACTCTAAAATTCTTGAAAATGTTTTAACAGTTAATAACTTGAATGTAGGTAGCAGCATCTTACGGACTATTATTGTGAAATGACGATAGTGCCAAATAAAAAACACAGGTAGCAGCATTTTACGGATAAAATTAATTAATGAATACCAGTTAATAATTTGAGTGTAGGTAGCTTCTCCATATTACTGTAGAATGTCGACAAATAGTTTCGAATTTTAACGTCTCAGGTGGCAGCACCTTACGGATAGAAAGATTTGTTCACAAAGATTACATTATCAGTAATTTTACTACAGTATTCTGTTTTGGAGTGATTTTTTAACAGTGAGGCAGGACAAATTATTGTTTCTTAAAAAAAGTGTGTCACCTCCCTGAGGAATTCTCGGTAACTATACTTGCTGATTTATTTTACAATATTTCTGGCAAATGCTGGAATCATGTTGACATTGGTATTAAAAAGTTTCGCATCAGTCTCGTAATGTGCTGCTACCTAGAAACTTTTGTACTATTCCAAAATAGTTTTTTACTAGAATACGCATATCAAATTTTGAAACTGGAATAGTTAAAAGTGTCTGATCACCTGGGGACGTTTTTGTGACTAGAATGCGCTGTTAAATCAAATATTGAATCTCAGTCTAGGAGGATCGAAGCCCACAGTATCTTCTCTAACCAGAGGCCGTAAGTGCATTCCGCCTAAAAAAATTGTGGAATTAAAAATGTTTCAGACCAGTTCAGTCACGTGCTGCAATCTTTAGCATTTTAATAGAACTTTATATTGCCTATTGACAGAAGTTGTAATTTTAAAGTAGTTTATTTTAAGTTGCATTTTCTAAAATACCAAAATAACGTTTGACCTTACTTTTTGTTACTGTGAAGTTATTTCGTATAAAACGAAACGGGCCTACATATATTGAATTTGCTGGCTATCAAGTACTGTATATTAAATACAGTTCTATTGTTTTCCGTTTCGTTTTTATAGGTTAACTTTTCCTTTTTGTAACCTAAATAGTGAGATATTTTCTATTATTGTATTTTGTGACTTAGATAAATCAGCTATTATTTACCCTAAGTACATTTTCCGGAATATAAGCTAGAGAAAATAGGAGTTGTATGCAATTTATAAAATGGTATTGTAGGCCTACCTTCTTGGCAACATTTTGAGCCAAAAATCTTAATTTTTGATTTGCATATATGATTTTTATTTCATGAAAAGAAGTAGGATGGTGAGTTGAATTAATATGAACTATCAATGTTTCTATAATATTAATTACACTGGGAGTTATTGACATTTAAGTAAAACTGGTACTCAATGTAAGCTTTTTTTAAAAACTGTACGGTATAACTCATCAACGACTATAAAAAAAGAAAGTTATTAAATAATTTGTTAACTATAGATAAAGTCTATATTTTAATGGTACACTTTTAATACTTCAATATCTCATAGTTTAAAAAAATAACTACAGTATATAATAATTTTTTAAAAAATTAGGGGACATTTTTCCAATAAGGATATTAAAATATGTACAATTTCATGGAGAACAGAGCATTGTACAGTATTTAGTTTTTGAATAACGCTATCACTTTTCAAATTATTCAGCTTTGTGCGATTTCCAAAATGTTAACAAGTACAAATAATATTAAAATTTAATTGATATGTACAACAAGAGATGTAGAATTAAAAGGGGAACATTTACTAAAAAATATTTTCACTAATGATTAATCATTTAAAAAATCATTTTTTGAAGATTTCCAGGTTGCAAGCCTTTTTTCAAAATGCTCTAATTGAAAAACTATTGAACAAAATTACACAAATGTCTCACACTTTTAAAGACAAGAGTCCACATTTTCATTTACTTTTTCTCCAGGAAGATATCTCTGAAAATGCACACACACTCAAGTAAAAGCTGTTGATTTAAAGAAAAGAAATAACTTGTTTTATTTGTTAAATAAGATTAGACATTTTTGATTGAATCAGTTTACATATTTAGGAAAATAACTGAAAAGTTGTAAGTTTATAAGAGTTTTACATCTCTTCAGCATATTAATAAAAATATAGCACAACTTCTTTGTGGGACATTTATTTGAATACTTGCTGATAGAAAATAAGAGGATCCATGGTTGCAGAAAAACCATAAAACTTGAAAGGTCGCAGATCGGGAATCAACAAAGTATTTTCTTTAATACTGCATTTTAATAAATAAAATATACTTCTAACTTTTAGTTGAATTTATTTATGGGGAACGGGGGGAATTATTGTGGAGCGGTGAATCGGATTTTACTAGACAAAAGAAAGAGGAGAGGGAATTAGAAGATAGCGAGCAGAAGGTGCTTCCAAAAACTTTAGCCTAAGGTGTAACAAAGCGTAAACCGTGATTAATGGTTTAAACAAGCAAAGATAGGAAATAGGAAAGTTCCGCTAAGTGAAGGGCCAAACCCGTAGAATTCTCTTTCACCTGCTAGAAAATGATTTTAAAGCTAGCAGTGGTTGGAAAGGACCAAAGAAAGGAATGTAATTTCTTTAAAAAAACATCTGTGGAAAAAGTGAACAAACGAACAACAGATGACTGCTAAACACATTTTTAATGTTGATGCATCAGGTTTGTTTTTTAAATGCATGCCTAACAAGACATTGACTTTCAAGGGTGAATGATGCAGTGGGGCAACCAAACAAAGATAATACTGCTAGTCGAGGCTAACATTCTCCATATCCCGGTTTAGCCCTCTCTAGAAAATATAATATGAGCACCCATGTCTCGCTTCGTCCTTACCGTAGACTTGGCACCAAAACTCATTTGTAAAGGGCCGCCTGGGGTTTAGTGGGTTCTCTGGGTAAGTGGTTTTCTCTGTGGTAGCAAAGATTAGTGTCATACAGGATGCATATTGCAGGGTTTAAAGAGGTGTAATTTGAGCAAGTTCTAACACATAAAAAATTAAATTGTTGCAAAAAATACACATAAAGCATGCAAAAATATTTGTTTATTATACAATTTTATAAATGAAACTTTTAATTCTAATATTCGAAATAATGATTAGCTTTTAAGTAAATAAAAATACAAATAAGTTTTTATTAGTTACATTACAATTATTTATACATATTAAAATACCAAGGCAAAACTTAATACCAATGAATCCCACTAATACAACATTTAAACTTTGAAATAAATTTAATAATTCCCAATTTTTACAAATAATAAACTTTTATTATATTTTAAAATCTGATTCGTCATAAATTAAAAAAGCTTAACCTATAAAAAAAACAATCTAAACATAAATATTTTTGTTTTTTTTAAACTATATTTAACTTAAATAGATAATTCATATCTATACTGAGAAGTTGATAGAGTTATTGACAATGAAAATTGTTTGGTGTTTTCTAGATTTTTGTTACAAGAAGAATTAATATCCTTAACATTTTTTCAACAAATTTCAATACTTTCATAAATTATCGCTTTACAGTAAAAACTTTAGCACTCGGTAATTACCTTCATGAAATGCTTATAAAGCTATAGTTCAGCAAACATAGAGATGAAATGCTCTAGATACTTATTTTTGGAACAAAGTTCCTTAACGCGGGTTGCGGTAGGAATTAACAAATAAAAAATGTAATGCGTAACGAAAAAAAGTGTTTTAATTGGTTGCTATGGCAATGGCAAATATAAAATACAAGTAATGAAAAAAGTGTTACTAAATTGGTTGCTATTGCAATGAATGTAAATACATTCAAGAAACATGTGTTTTGGTCCATCAATTTAAATTAAGAGACGATCGGTTCCGTTCGACATAGTTCAAATATTATTGCCAAGCGCTGTAATTTTAGGTTAGGCCTAGAAAGTAATTTTAAGTCTATTCCTAACCTAAAATTATTGTATGTATGTTGCTGTTAAGACAGGTAAAATAGATTTTATAAACACACAATAATTTTAGGTTAGGCCTAGGCGGATGAACCAACATTTTATGTTTATTGAATGTATTTTCAATGAATGGACATTTAACTGTGTTTACCACAGAATGTGTTTGGAAACAGTCAATATTTGTATAAAAAACAATCTAATAATAAACGGCAATTAAAATTATATGTGTATGTTGCCGTTAAGGCTGGTAAAAAAATTGAAGAAAAGGCGTGATGAACTTCGTTCCTGATGGGGGTCCCACGACCACACACATTTACTTTTTCTTTATTAAATAGGTGATTTTGAATTTTTAATGTAATTTACAACCACATGAAAAGCATAAACATATGTTTCTCACATTTTGCTAAACAGAAACTTATACTTAAATACAATCATATTTTCAGAATAGCTGAAACTGAAAAATAAATGGAAAACAAAGTGTATATGAATATACTGTATGAATACAAAACTATTTTAATAAAATAAAGTTACAGTAATTTATTTAAAAATAATAATTAACAACTATAACTTCATATAGAGACATTTTCATTTCAGAAAACCAATAGTACGGTAACAACTAGTACTAAATATTTGCACAATTTTATGGAGTATTTTAAATAGTTTTAAGGGCAGTAGAAAGTATTGAGATCACTTTTATAAAAACTATATTAGTACTTTACAAACACAACCTCTAAAATGTATATTATAATCATCAATATTTAATCAAACAAAATATATAAAGGTTTTTATATACACTCACATATAAATGAATTGCAGTAGGTAGTACCATATTGAACAAAAGTGTAAAATTTAATATAAGAAGGTAGGTATGTAAAAATATAAGCTGTGAATAACGGAATAGTAAATGTACATTTGTTTCACATAATTTATGGTTAAAATAAGGCAAGATTTAGATTACCAGTGTCACTAGTCTTTGTATTCCGTGACAGGATTTATTTTTCACTAGCACTATCATAAAGGTCCAGTAAATTTTTTTTGTAGTTTACTTGAAAATGTCTGAATAGTTGAAACAGCCAAAATTAAGGAATTATATTAATATTCGGAATCGAGACTAACAAAAGTACACGAAATTAATTACCTAATTTATAAACACTAGATGTGTTTTTCAAAGCAAAAACCTTTGTGGTTATTATCGGATGGCACAAACAAAGCTGTATTAAAATAACTGAAAATAATTTCGAAATGTGAGTTGTAACTCTTTTGATACAATTTGATAGCGCTAATTAATTATTGTTTTTGAACATTGTAATACTCTTATATATGTAAGTTATGATTATTCAAAAATAATAGTTAAAAAGTCTGATGAGTGAAAATATAAAATAACGAACTAAAAACAGATAATTAACCCTTTGCGATCGGATAGAGTAAGTATAGTTGTACTGGCCGCGGCCACTTGCGCAACAACTTGGATTTACTTCCACATCAGTTGTTTCTGCCGCTCGGATGGCCAATGGTACAGGCCAAGATAAAAACCCGTTGAACGCTCGGAAGGCCAGCAGCACTGGCCAAGAAACATATGTTCCACTTTAACAATATATTTTTGAGTTTTGTTGTGACGAAAGACTAAATAGCAAATGGCACCTCCCCCATCAACTGCCGGGTGGCAAAACTAAAGACTTCGCTGTTTGTAGCGATAGACGACTTGGGAAAGAAAGGAAAAGAAGTTTTCTTTTTTAAAACATGCTCAAATAATTCCGGACTCCATATCAGTGAATGTTTTGAAAAATACAGTGTACAATTTAAAATGTGTTGAAATAAAAAACCGACAAGGTGTTTGCTTAAGTTATAAATATATGTGATTTTTGTATAATTAGCTAATTAGGCGTTGTTTTCACTTTTAACATATGATTTTATTTAGTTTTATGATCTTATTTGTTTGTGTATATTAATAAAATAATTGTTAAAATGGAATGGGTAATGTTTTTTTAAATTTAAGTAAAATCGCAGTCAGCGATAAAAAATAATCCGACATGATGGCTGCCGAGCTGATACAGAGAGGGGAGCGGCCAGTGGTACTGGCCATGCGAAACAATTCCGCGCTGTCCACTGAACGCAAAGGGTTAAATTAGAAAAATAATGGTTCAAATATAATGTAAATGGCATGAACATATGTATTTCATTATTTAAGATATTGTTAACAGCTATAAGTTTAACAGCTACCTAAATAGTTTATTGTAATATTAAAAAATAAATAAATTGAGGACAATGATTAATCTTATAACTATCTCATATTTGTTTAGTTAGATAAATCAATAATTATCATAACACCTTTTGTTCATAATTACAAACCTATTTTAATATTTAAGAAATTGGTGCATTATGAAAATAAATTTGTTGTTTACTTATTAAAGACTACAAGCTATTCCTGAAGTGTTTGACATTTTAAATTAGCTAATGATAAGCAACAAAAATGGTAAATATTACAAAATGTGCACTTATTAAAATATCATGCATAAAATATAAAACTATCCACTATGCGTTTTCATAAGGCAGTGACAAAATACATTATTATTTTACTAAGTAGGCCTACTAAACTTCTTTTATTGGCATACACAACAATATTGTTAATAAAGTTAAAGTGCTGTACAATTATTTACACAAATGCAATGTTTTATATATTTTATGAAAGTACGTACAAATTTGTATCAAAGATACCGTTTAGAGTAAAGAAGTGAATAAAACCACAACTAGCTATTGTGATTGCATATGCAATAAACGAAAGCAGACTGTCAGACAAAAACTTTCAATACTGCAAGTAAGCTTACGATAGGTTTGGCATAATTTCAGTGACTTCCCCCGAGTAAGTCTAAACACCTTCATATCAGCTTGCTACAGATATTGCAGCTTGTAGTATCACTTTCTAATATAACTAAGAGTAGCTGCGTTTTTATTTTGTTGTTTCATAATTTTTTTCTTGTTTTAGTTGTAACTATGTAGCTGTATAATTAAATTAATAGGACTTTGAATGGGAGTAAAGCGTATGTAAACAACATAACCTATAAATTAGAGATAGACATTACTTCCCAAGTATGAAAACAGTTGTTCATGAAAACGCCACTTGTCTATATGACAATCAAATGTTAAACAGCTTTACCAACACTGAAAATTTTCAATCAGTTAAACTTATTTTCAATAAGGTCGGACTTACAAATATATTATATATTTATCTATACTAATATTATAAAGAAGTAAAAAAATTTTGTTTGTATGTAGGGGGAACAAATGCAACTACTGGAACTACTGAATGGATTGAAAAAATAGTTTTATTAATAAAAAGCGTCACTGTCATTGAGTAACATAGGCTATAATTCATTTTGATAAAAACAGTTTTTGTTTCAATATTTGTAAATTAAGTCGGAAAAAATTCTTAGGTTAGGCCTAAATTACCATAGCAACCAATTTAATAAAATAACAGATAAAACAGCTGTTTGCTCTAATATTTCCATTAACACCTGGTTTCACACTTTGAAGCAACTATTTGTATTTCTAACTTTTATGTTAGGTTTTTATTAAAGTGTAGACCTGAGCCTTGCTGGTTCTTTTAACCTTTATTATAACATACTAGGGGAGACCCCTGCGTGCTCCGCACGCCAACCCCCAATGTAACCTTCTAAAAACATATGTTATGTTTTATTTATAATAAAGGTGTAGGATTAATAATAACCTCAAAACTAAGATGGTAAATAATGTAAAATGTTCAAATTAAATTATTTCTTATATTTTATAACAGCAGTTATAATAATGGTTAAAAGAACCAGCAAGGCTCAGGTCTACACTAAAAACCCTAACCTAAAAGCTAGAAATACAACAATTATTGCTTCAAATTTTGAAATCAGCTGTTAATGGAAATATTGGAGCTAACAGCTATATTATCTGTTATCGATTGGTTGCTATGGTAATAAATGTAAATACATGTGTTGATTTATCATTCTGGGCCTAACCTAAGAGTTTTTTCCGACTAAATTTACAAATATTGGAATAAAAAAAGGTTTTTATCGAAATGAATTATAGCCTATGTTACTCAGGGATAGTGTAGCTTTTTATTAGTAAAACTGTTTTTTCAATCCGTTTAGTAGTGCCAGAGATTACCCCCTACATACAAACAAACAAACAAACACACAAACAAACAAACAAACTTTACCTCTTTATAATATGAGTATAGATACGAAATAATTTGATTTGAACATTTAACATTATTTATCATCTTAGCTTTGGGGTTATTATTAGTCCTAGACCTTTATTATAAAGAAAACATAACATGATTATGTGTATAGAAGGTTAAAACGG
>JAGFPH010018027.1:3412-16838 GCA_018207615.1 Philaenus spumarius | reverse complement strand
TGTTTGTTGTTTTTGTTTAAGGTTTGCGGTTTTGGAGATAATTGACAATACAATTTCAAATGGCCGTCAATTTTAAAGTACAGAGGGGGGACAAATTATTAGACTAAAGTGAATTTTTCTGAAAAATTACAAATAACTCATTTTAAACATTGCTATATGGTAACAAAATTGCATGTTTTACATACACAATGTTTCCTAGCATTAATATTGTCATTTTAGTATGTTAGGTTGGTAGTATTGCATCCGTAACAGCAAGGCTGGCAGAAAAAACAACAGCTGTTTACTATTCGTTGTTGTTTAGTATCTATAATGTTCTGTACCTGTTTTAGATTCTAAACGTATATTTGGATATACACATTTGCCGGAGTCCAAATTTCTAAAACCCCTGTTCAAAAAATGTTTTATACATTTATTTACATAATTAAAAGACTATGTCTGTTTCATATCGTTAGTGCCAATTTCTATAACACGAATAATAACTTTGATTGTTACTTACCATAGGGTACATAATTGGTAACACTGTGTCTGTATAATTTGTGTTGTTGACCGTGAACACAGTCGCACCTAAGTTATTTTAAATATTGCAATGAACTAATAAATCAATCCACTGACGGAAGTGGTCGTCATTGTTTTAATTTTATTGCAAACACAATGCAGTTCCATGCGAAGGGTTGTTATTCAGTTTTAATGAACCCTCTCGCCACCCCGACTACTGTCAGAAATCTCATATAATGCGACAACAATTGCACAGCTTTTCCGACCTCTGAAAAGCTGTTAGCGGGTAAAATTAGTTTTTTAGATATTCAGCTAAAATAAATGACCTCGGGGTCTTCTTGGACAGTTTCGTTTACTGCGACTGAATAATAAACTAGCTTTACTAAGCTAAGCCCCAGTCTTGGCTCCATTTATACGTAGCCTATAAAGTGTTATTTTAAAACTAACTGTTTCTTGCTTATTACTGGAAATCCAGACAACTAATAATTTTTCTTGTAGCGTCCATGTCTACTCGTAAAGAGAACACATTTTCAACTGTTTAAAAAAAGATGTATCTTACCCCCAATAGCTCATGTTTCAAGTAGTATAATGGCAGTATAAAGCCAATCTCTATTAATATAAAAATGAATGTTTTTTAGCTTCTTTGATTCTCAGCCCTCTATAGATTAAAAAACTATTCAACCAATTTTACTAAACATTTCACATATTACCCATATAAATGTTTACACATGACAAATACTAAAATCTAAAGGGTTGAAAAGGGGTTGCTACCCGTATGCAATAAATATAAATTATACTAACTTCCAACAATACTAGTATATACAACTCAAATTGTGCAATATTATTCTTAAGCTAAATAAAAACTATTTACAATTCTGTTACCTACGCCAAAAGGATAAAATAGGATAACTACCCTTTAAATTGAATAATAATTTATACACTTACTTTTCCTATATGCTCAAAAACTGCTCAACTAATTTCAATAATTATTGCACAATTTAAACATTATTAGTAACAGGATTGTTTAGAGAATAAGGTCACTACAATCAAATAGATAAAAGCGTGATACAACAAACCACCTACAAAACAAAACAAACCTCCTATACAACAAAACAAATAGCACTAACTTCCAACAAGCTGTGCATCTAAATATTTGTAATATTATTCTTAAGTGATGTAAACATCGTTTGAAATTCGTTTACATATAAGGCAATGAAATGACATAACTACCCATAGCTACCCATATAAAATATATTTAATTAAACTTAAATACTCATATGTTTATTACGTGTTCTACCACCTGCCCCGATCATAACAATCTTATTTTACCAAAAAGTAACCTCAAAATAATTTTTTCACGCTGAATCATGTTTGTTAATTTACTTTAAGAAGGTAGGCTTATTTATATACTAAAATCAATAGCGAAGCATTGCCGGGTTCACCAGAAAATACAAAGCATGTTATCACAATAAAACATGTAAATCGTTATAGCCTAGTCATACTTCATAAAATATCGCGAACTAAGGTGAGAGGGAACAGTTACCTCTAGGGAACTGTTCTAACTATTCTGTTCTACTCTGGGAACTATTATTTTAACCTGTTCTTCAAATGTTTAGCTATAGTTGAATATAATATGATTTGATGCAGATTATGTTTAACCGACGTAAACAGTGGGGTGCTATAAGTTTAACGTGCGTACCTGTAAGTTAATCTTTTTTAAGATACGGTTTATCAACTTTCACTTTTGGGGCGGACTGTACAACCCCAGGGCGTGAATAGACCTAACCTAACATAATCTTCGCTGGGCTTTTAAACTCAATAAAATATAACGAGATAGGGTAAAATACTTGAAACAAAGACGGGACAAAATGGCGTAGCGACACGAACTTTAGCAGTTAGGGGTGAGTTATTTCATCCCCTTAGTCACAAGAGTTGCTTACATTACATGTCTAATATTCCTAGTCACGGTATGGCGGTACTGTCTGCTCTGTCAAGTGTAAGGGGGTGTATAGTCTAAACTAATAGCACAGTTAACACAAACATCGCAAGATATTGTACACAATACAATTCATGAACCGATACTTTTGAAACCTGATCCCATTAGTGCTTCGCCTAATCGAGCGAGGGGCTTTATTGGATCACAGTTTACTAAGGGGGCTTATTGTGGGGGGGGGGGGGTGGGTGGTTATTGGATCACAGGCTTCAAGTAAAGCCTTTAAGAGTAGGATTCCTTATGCATAGTAGCTTGGTTTAATTCGTTACAGTAGAAGAAACTCGTCGTTCCACTCGTAGCAGTAGACTCGCTTTGCTTCTTTGCATCTCAACCTTGCCGCCTCGTTTTATAGACTGTGCTGCGTGTGAATTTTAACCGGGTAGTTTCATGGTATTTTATGTTTTGTTTGATTTTTGGGAGAACCAGACGGGCTATAAGGTCGTGTAAAAAAATGTTTAGAATAATATCCTTTTACTTTCTCACTATACTATTTGTAAGTTAATGTTCTACATTTTATTCATTCGACTTTTAAGTTAATGTTCTACATTTTAATCATTCGACTTGTAAGTTAATGTTCTACATTTTAATCATTCGACTTTAGTACAGAGAAAGTATAGTGATCGCAAAAAAAATCGATGTTGAGATTTTTGTGGAAATATCCGTTTTGGGACCCCCTGAGTCCAAAAAAGTTGTTTGTACAAACTGTCTGTCTGTATGTCTGTAAGTACGTCTGTATGTATGTCTGTATGCATACAAAGCTAGAGCGAAAACTATTCCATCGATTTCAAACAAATTTTGCTCCAGACTTGTCAAGTAGGCCTGTATAGATGCACGAAAATGGGTTTTAATTTTTTTTGAAAAACAACCCCTTTTTGAAAAAAAACCCCAAAAAATCAGTTATTATTTTTTATAAAAAAACGGCTCAAACGATTTTGATAAAATTTTGGTTATTTGTAGCTTTTCTAAAAATTCTCGTTTAGCTAATAATAATAACAATAACTGATTTTTGGGGGTTTTGTGGCCATAAAGGGGGATTTTTTCAAACTTTTTTAAAACCTTTTTTCGTGCATCTATACAGGCCTAATAATTGACGTGTTTGGTGCAAATTTGTTCGAAATCGATCGAATAGTTTTATCTCTAGATAATAATAATAATATTTATTAGTTAATCTCCTACTTTAATAAATAATTTCTCCTACCCCACCTACAATTATGAAGGCACAGTGAATCTGTTTAATAATTTAAATATGTTTGTGAGGAAGTATGTGCCAGTTCCTGGTACCGTTAATTTTATTTGTTAAGATAAAATCCCAATCAAAGAACTTTTACTTTTGGTCAAAAAATGTGCTTCTGGTTGTTGTATTTCTTTTGATAACGAACTCATCCGAGCGACTTAGAAAACCAACGTGCGTACTAAATTTAAACAAATCGGGCATAAACTGCGGTCGTTAGAGTTCGACCAAATATTTGCATATACACATTTTAATGAAACCTTAATGCGTGTTCTGGGGACGATAATCGGTGCTCATTGACCACTCCAAGTCTTAGGTCTTACCATAAGCGTCACTGTAATATATCGTCTTTTCTATTAAAATACCCTAATAACTTTGCTTTAATACTTATACATTTTTTGTATACACAATTAAGCTTTTACTTCACATACTTGGTTTTAGATCACAAACATAAATTTTTAAAAAACGTAAACGCCACTGCCGCATTAGTATAGCCAAGTTTTCATTTCCTGGAATAACTAGTATTAAATACTGGGAGCTTCCTATGAATTTTGTTCCTTGTTCCAGGAACTGTACAAAACATAACTTTGCACAGGGTTATAGTAAATGATTGCGTTTCGAATGATATAACTCACAAATTGTACTCGGGCTTATGAGTGGTAGAATTGAACCACCATACCTTACATAGATACTAAAAAATCAATCATCGAGAGTTTTCTATGAATGTTTTTCCTTGTTCTATTAACTGTACGAAAAATGCCTTTGTACAGGATTATAGAAAACGAAAGTGCCCTTCGAATGATATAACGAACAAATTGTACTCGGGCTTATTTGGGAGAAATCATGCAATTTCCTCGCCCTAACTTTGTCATTTTGGGTTGAATGTAACATGTCTGAAATTGCACATTTTTCCGAAATATGTACACGTAAACATAAGGAATAACTCTGTCGCGGCCCGCATAACCAAAGCACAAGCAGAAACACTTTGGATAAAAAATGAAATAAAATTTTTATACCGGAAGAAAATTGAACTTAATCACTTATTGTTTAGCAAACATTTAGAATTGGCGAATGCCTTACATCCAGCCATTAGGGATCACATTTTCTGTATTATTGACAGACAAATAAGTAAGAAAGTTTACATAAAGAAACAAACACAGGACAATAAGATCAATAGATTGTTCAAATCATTAAATATTAATAATACATCTGGTTTAAAAAACGTCAATCAAACTTTTTATCCCCGTGTCGTAAATTGCACAGATATCTTATTCACTAATGATGAAATGGATATTTTGAACAAGGGTTTGAAACATAATTTCCCCAACAAGTCATTCAACAGGAATATTGTAACCGAAATTTTAAATGTAGAGACTGCAGTTAATTATGTCTAAGATGATCAGGCAAAAACCGTCATACGACATGCCGTTAATGAAAAAATAACTTCATTGTACAAGAAAAATAATACCCACTCTTTTTATAATACAAACAACACGTTACAGAAAGAAATCTTCCTTCTTAATAATATAAATAATAAATTAATAAGTAATGATTGTATCATGACCAAGGCTGACAAAGGCCAATCTATAGTAGTTATGACGTCAAATAGTTATGTTGACAAAGTGCACGACTTCATACGTAACAATTCCATAAACAGTATTCCAAACGACCCTACCAATAAATTTCAATCGAATCTTAAATCAATATTAAATCGCATCAAATGTTTACTGAGCAAAGACGAGATAAGATATCTAAAGATGATAAATCCTAGAGCACCTACATTAAGAGGCCTACCTAAGATACACAAAGACGGTTCACCGATAAGACCTTTAGTGAACTTTACTTGTGCCCCGTCTTACAAAGTAGCCAAAAAGTTAGACAATATTTTACGTAATAATATAATGCTGGATATTAACCACAGCATTAGAAATAGTCTAGATTTAATTCAGTTGACCAAAGGCGTCAAGGTGGATAAGAACCACACTATGGCTTCGTTTGATATCGTCAATTTGTATACTAACATACCTATTGACACCACACTGGATTTGATTGAACAAAATTTAAAGAAATACTCAAATTTAACACCTGAGTCTATTAAGGAGTTGTTGCTGTTGTTACGCACCGTACTTCAGCAAAATTATTTTTCATTTAATAATAAATATCATATACAACATGACGGATTAGCTATGGGATCCCCACTCTCGAGTATTTTATCGGAAATATACCTCAACCACATTGAGAACACACACATCTTCTCTCCAAATAACACGCACGCTAAAAGGATCGCCCTTTACCACCGATATGTTGATGACACCATCCTTTTTTACAAGAACAAAATTAGACAACTTGAACTGTTTAACAAATATTTGAACAACATTACTCCTAAACTTATATTCACTTTGGAAACAGAAATAGATGGACACATAAACTTTCTCGATTTAACTTTAACGAAAGTGGAAGATAAACTCAATTTCAAGATTGTCCGCAAGCCCACAGCCACTGACCATACGATCCACGCCAGTTCATATCATCCTACGTCGCACAAGATGGCAGCCTATCACAGTTTTGTTAATAGACTCCTCACGGTTCCTTTAAATCGAAATGATTATAATCAGGAGCTGTCAATCATTAAACACATAGCATCAGCCAACGGATACGACAACAAAATAGTGGACAATATTATTCGAAAACAATTGAATAAACGCAAGCGTATTTCTGAACCACCTAAGACCAAACAAAAGTACGTATGTGTTGAATATGGGGAAATATTACATCACACTTTGAGGAAAAATTTAAATAAACAAAACATCATATTAGCGTGCAAAACCTCTAACAAGCTTGAGAAGATAGTTTGTTCTAACAAAACAATAGTTAAAGGCAAGGACACAGAAAAATCTGGTATTTACAAAATAAAATGTTCCGATTGTCCTAAATTCTACATCGGACAAACAGGTAGATCCTTCAAAACCAGATTTTCGGAACACATTCCCAAGAAAACGTTTTCTGCACAAAAATCCAAGCTTGCTGAACATTTAGTTCAGAGTTGCCATAAAATTGACAACATTGACACCAATATGGAAATACTACACAAGTGTAAAAAATCTCCCTTTATGACAACCTTGGAGGAAATGCATATTTACAACGCATTCAAATATGAACCCCATAACACATTGAATGAAAAACTGAAATATAATAATAACGTATTGTTCAACACAATTGAAACAATAAAGTCCAAACGTTCCCCCAACTCAACAGACGTCATCGGTATAAAACAAGTGGGGGTTGGCTGACCTTACATCCTTTGCCATGTGTTATCAGTTGTGACTCGATTGCTGGCCAGCATATTCGTATAATTATGTTTTAGTGTTCGTGTGTATTTATAATGTGACTTTTTCGTGTCTGTGTTTTAGTTGTTTTTTGTTTCTTTTAATATTTGACTCGTTAATGGAGTGAGTGAACTCCGAAACCGGTAGTCACCATAAAAGTGAAGAACTGTCGATGGTTTAAAAAGGTACGTAACCTATTATGAATGTAATAGGCCGACATTTGGCGTTAAATAGTAAAAAAAAGTTTCTGCAAAACTCTACAAGGAAACTCATACATTTTTAATCCTATTTAGTACCATTTATCAAGGTAGGAAAAATCATGTACTTAATATACAATCCTCAAATCCCTACCAAAACGATAAATCTGTCTGATTCCGCCATTTTGAATAGGTTCGAAAAGCATAAAAAGTGTATCTGAAGAAACCAACTTGTACCCCTTCAACAAAAAATCTACAATTTGAAGCATATTAACTACCACTTATCAATCCGGAATAAAAAATATAAATTAATTAATTTTAGGTATCGTCTCCAAATGGTCTGAAACGAAAACAAGCGAAGTCCTACCTAGTCCAGTGAGCAGATCCTACAAATGGTCCAGTAGTTCTGAATGTTTTATATGTTGTTTGATACCGTTAGGTAGTAATTAATCCAAGTTTTCGTCATCATAGCCCCATGGCAACTTTTGTTATACCCGAAAACCGTGAAATATTGACACATTTTTCTGTTTTTGGCCTACAACTTCTTTCCTGTGTATTTTTGCGTGTACCATTATAAATGCACAGGAAAGAAGTTATAGGTCAAAACTGAAAAAAACTGCTAAAATTTCACGGTTTCGTATAAAAGTTGCCATAGAACTCGGCAACAAACAATACATAAAAAATCAGGACTACCGGACCTTTTGTAGGACAGGCCCCTTTTTGAGTCTCTATTTACTGGACTAACCCGCCTCCGACCCACCGTGTTCATGTTGGGTCGAGTACAATAATAGTTCTTACTATCTACGAAAATTTTGCTAAAAATTAAAAAAACCCCAACACAAAAATGGATAATCAGATTTTGTTTTTCATAGCTAAAAACACTCTCGATCAAGTTCCCAATAAAACAAAAATAATAATAATAAATCAAAATCAGTTCATTTGTTTTAGAGTTATGATGCCACAGACAGATACACGTATTAAACTTATAACACCCCTCTGTTGGCGTCGGGAGATAAAAACAAAAAGCTCGAATCTGCTTGTCTCTGGGGTGGGGGGGGGGTTTATTGTATAGGCTACTTTTGATGTATACACAATTAATGCTTCCATATCACGTAATGTATTTAAAATACTAAGTTACCTAATACAATTGACACAATGACGACATCAAGTTGCTATAACATAAACAATCTCTGTGACTATTTTACTATTCTTTTTTTACAGTTTATTCCTCAAGGGTCTGCTGCACCTTCATCTTTATGTTGTCATTTACTAGTTACGTTTTACAAAAGGCAATATCGTCTTGTTGTGAAAGCATTGCAATAGATTTACGCAGGTGTTTGTTTGAGCTAGTTTTTAACTTTTTTATTGTTCTAAAACTTTAAAGAGAGAACACTTGTATGACCACTGTCAGTCACATTTTTCGGGAAAATTTTGGAAAAACTTGAGCTACTTTGCACTTAACATAAAAACTATATCGTAAAAGAAAACTTTTTAATCGTCTATTTTATACGTGCATTTTACGGTATTATTTTGTTTGTCCTTACTGATTTCGCTGGTCCCAATTACCAATGATTAATTTCAACTATGTTTATTGCTATTGGTTAGTTAAGAATATAAAATTGATGTTATTCATAACAAAAAAAGTCAATTTTGTTCATTATTGTAAGTAAAGGATTAATTAATTTAGTTTATCTGTGTTCTAAATTTACTACACATTTTATATTTGTAAATATTTCCTTTTAAACGACTCTAAGAAATTTGGTATAAAAGGTTTTTGTACCAAAGGAAACCATTGTATTTAGTAATAATTTCTCACAAATGTTCTAAGATAGAGGACACTGTGTTCCGTTAATCTTGAACCACTGTCCAAGTCATTTTCCACACCCTGGATTGGACCAGCTCTTATCAGTTCCGGGTGTAAAAGAATCTTCAAGCTGTCAAGCGAGGGCGGGGTGGTCTAAAGGGGTCGCTTTTATTAAGAGTAATTCCCGATGAAAGTAAAATGATAACATCTTCTCCCGAAAGATGTCTCTGCTAGTTGCAACGTTTTATTAGATTTTGTAACATCCAAAACCCGTACATTCAGAACGGCTAAAATAATATCACTTACAGCACTGCAACTTTTGTAATGAAGAAAATATCTTATCTATCATGATAAATCTTCCCAAGTAATCCCATAGCTACGATGCAAAAAGGCTTTCCTTATTCTGCTGAAATATAGTTACAAATTTACACAAATAACGAATACAAATTATAGATATTTGGAACATACTAGATTGATCCTTCAAAAATTTTTCCTGATCTTTTAACAATTTTATATGCTGGTTGATTAATTATGTACCCCTAAAGAAAAGCTCTGTCTGACCAATTTCAGAAGCAAGTAAATAACAAAATAAAGCTAATGAGTAACTTAAGTGAATTTGTATCTATAAAGTTCTGTACTTAATAGCAAATTTCAATAGGAAATATGAGCTATTGCAGTGAACCTTATGATGAGACCTAACTTAGGGAGAAGAAAATGAACAGCAATCATGGTTCCCAGAGCACGTTTTGAGGAGGTCATAAAAAATTATATATATGTATATACGAGTTTGTACTGTAATAGCCTTATTTTAAGTCCGATTTGGTCCAATTTTGTTACACATGTTGTCTAATTCGCTAGGACTAAATCGTAAGCCAAACAATCCAACAATTGAAACCACATTTCTTGAAGGGAAAACATTTTTTTTAGATTTTTAATACTAGAATACATTTTTTTGAGGTTTTATATAAACAAATAAACGGTACCAGGAACTGGCGCATACTTTCTCACAAACATATTTAAATTATTAAACAGATTTACTGTGACTTTATAATTGTAGGAGGGGTAGGAGAGGTGATTTATTAAACTAGGAGATTAACTAATAAATATTATTATTATTATCTAGAAGAGAAAACTATACGATCAATTTCGAACAAATTTTCACCAAACACGTCAATTAGGCCTGTATGTATGCACGAAAAAAGGTTTTGAATGTTTTTGAAAAACAACCCCCTTTATGGCCAAAAAACCCCCAAACATCAGATATTATTACTATTATTAGCTAAACGAGAATTTCTAGAAAGATGTGATTTTTTGCATATGGTAGGGTACATTAAGGGCTACAAATAAGCCAAATTTCATCAAAATCGTTAGAGCCGTTTATTTATGAAAAAATAATAACTAATTGTTTGGTTTTTTTTTTCCAAAAAGGGGGTTGTTTTTCAAAATGTTTCAAAATCGTTTTTCGTGCATCTATACAGGCCTACTTGACGTGTCTGGTGCAAATTTGTTTGAAATCGATCGAATAGTTTTCGCTCTAGCTTTGTATACATACAGACATACAGACAGACATTCTGTAAAAACCACTTTTTTGGACCCAGGGGGTCCCAAAACGGATATTTCGACAAAAATTTCAACATGGACTTTTTTTGCTATCACTATACTTTCTCTATACTATAGTGTAGTAGTGTTAGTAGTGTTTAGTCTCTATAGACTTTAGTAGTGTTAAACCCTCTGAGGATGACGACCATGTCATCGAAATGTACATACTGTAAGGGTAACGTATTAAACATAACTTACAATTTAGTTGCTTAGTTATTGTTTTTGTTCCTTGTTTTGTGGTTCCTGGTTTTTATTCAAATCAGTATAGTATAGTGAGAAAGTAATAAATGTATGATGTTATTCAGCAAATTTAGTTTTTTTCACGACCGTAAACTACTATAAAATTACCCGGCTGAAATCCACGTGGAAGCATCTTCTGCTCCAAGCCCTACGGCCAAGTTTGTACACAGCGAGCGAAGCGAATGAGTACATACGCCGAGGCCAGAACGTCGAGATTCAAATTGGCAAATCGAGTGGAACGAAGCAGGGCGTGAATCAGGACGCTTAGGTGAAAAAAAATCTACTAATATATTTCGTACACGGAGGCAGCTATTATCTCCTTCGTATGAAGACCAAATTGATGGTTGAACCCCGAAAACATATAAATGTAATTTTGGAAATTCTCTAAACTTCTGTTAGCGGTTCAGCAGCGACATCGAATTATTTTAGATTCCATTCCTATATTTTAATATACACATTCCCCGGTATTTTAGTTACTAAAAGTGCAGCTCAAAACGTATTTTATACATTTATTTACAGAAGTAAACGACAAAATTACTAAAAAATCTTTAGAATCGTTTTTTACAATACTAATAATAACTCTGCTTGTTTAATACTATAGGATACATCTTGACTGTTTTTCGTAAAAATGTTGACCATAAAAACAGCCACATTTTATTTATTTTTAATTTATTGCAATGAACTAATAAATCCGTTCACTGCCTGAAGAGGTCGTTATTGTTTTCAGTTTATTGTGAACACAATTTAGTTCCACGCGAAGGGATGTTGTTCAGTTTTAAAGAACCCTTTCACCACCCCAACCCCTGTCAGAACTCTCATATAATGTGACAACAATTGCAGAGCTTTTCCGACCTCTGAGAAGCTGTAAAAGGGTGACATTTGTTTTCAAGATATTCAACTAAATAAATGACCTCAGGGTCTTCTTGGACAGTTTCGTTTAGTAAGGCTGAATTATAAACTATCTTACAAAGCCCGAGTCTTGGACATCTCCATTTATATAAAATGTTCATCTAAAATTGTTCCTTGTTTAATAATGGAAATCCAGAAAATTAAAAATGATTCTGGTAGTGTCCATGTCTACTCGTAAATAGTACACACTTTGAACTGTTTTATAAAACTATGTAATGTAGCCCCAATAGAACATGTTTCGAATAGTATAATGACAGTATATAGCCAAAAAATACAGGGTGTTTTAGAAAATATAGTCCCAAATTTCACCAGCCTATAGGTGGGAAAATAAGACAAAGTTTCAATAAAATAAACATAGTCCGGAAATGCTTAGTTTTCAAATTATCCGTCATTTTGTTTTTGAGGTGTAAACTTATTTAGGCACAACAGACAAGGTCCGGCTATAAACATCCGTCATGTCACGTTATTTTCATTCCCGTCATTTCAGATAAGGTGGCTATACTCACCCGGCACGTCACGTCACGTACAGGCGCGAAAAGTATATTTTGATTTCATCGGTATATTTATAAGTGCACTTTGGATTTTTTTATTTTAGATTACAACGCTAGTCATTTATATTTCTGGCAACGCTAGTCATTTATATTTCTGGACACCAGACGGATTGTCGTGCAGTTTGTTCCAATGAAAGAAAATGATGTCATTTTAATAAAAAATCTGAAATTTCATTTTTCATAGTTGTATTTAAAAATTTAAAAACCTTTATTCGTGCATCTATACAGGCCTAATTGACATGTTTGTTGCAAATTTGTTTGAAATCAATCGAATAGTTTTCTCTCTGGTTTGTATACATACATATAGACAGACAGACATACACACAGATATTTTTTTTTTTTTTTTGACTCAGGGGATCCCAAAATGGATATTTCCACAAAAATTTCAACATTGATTTTTTTGCGATCGCTATACTTTCTCTATACTATAGTGTAGTGATAAAGTAATAAAACTCGACGGTAGTAACAATGTAGGCTTATCAGTTGTTGTAGGCTTAAAGTCAGCTGGTACTTGTGACACATTTACTAGACCAGCCCGTGTAGTTCGATGAAGCGTCTTGTCTAAGTAAACTTTTTTATTAGAACCAAACAACTTTAGTTTCTTTACGGTTTGTGTATTAGTTTAATTACAATAAGTGTGTATAGTGTCATGTGTTGTGAAATAATCTTTGCGTACAAGTTGGTTGGACGATTTGTGAACATTTTGAAGTTAGGTTTATACTTACTTCGAAAAGGTTAGATTCACTGAAATACCTTGGTGTTTGTTGTTGTATTACACTTAGGCCAGGAAATAAAGCACTATACCTACGATAATTTTAGCAATAATACGGATAGAGATGCGGTATTTTGCATTCGATTCAGGAAGCCGCCAGGAAAGATTGTAACCCCTACGATCGATGAGAAATCAATATTGCATCGGTGCATAAGAAAAATGCATTTTTTTAAAGCGCATTCAATGAGCTGATTAAAGAAAAAATTATAACTCGGTCAATAATGAAAGAAATTGGCCCTATTTTGTTCCTTGGGATTTTGTTAGTCGCTGAACGCGAATATAATATCGGCGATGACCCCTGTAGCACCT
>JAGFPH010018026.1:0-16843 GCA_018207615.1 Philaenus spumarius | reverse complement strand
TTTGTGGGGTTTAGTATCAATGATTGTTTTTATTCCGGTTACAAAATCTTGAATAGAGGACGTTCTTAAAATAAACATATGCTGATCCATATTGCACGAAAGAGGCGGTAATGGAATACCTACAACCATCGAAGAATTAGGAAGTGTTGGATCCAGAGCATGCTCGAGATGTGCTACTACACTGCCTGAAAAATCTTCACAATCTGGATTTGTGAAATTTGTCTTTAAACAAATCACATTTCTTTGAGTAAACTTAAATCCTCCTTTAAGATAAGCATCCATCAATTCTTCGCAGAAGGTTTTGTTCGGAGCAAACAATGTAATTCTTTTCAAACGCTGAAATTTGTCCATTCCAATTTGGTAATTGTTTACCCTTGCATTATGTGTGTACAGCGCGCTGCAATCATTACTTCCAAACGTGATTAGCACCGCTCTTTTGGCACCTCTTTTGAAAGTTCTATAATCACTTCTTATAGAGAAATAACTTGGGAGTTTTCTTCGATTTATAGGGCTGGTAAAAGTATAAGTCTGAGGCACATCTATGGACCTATCTAGCACTATCAGACCCACGTCAAAACTGAAACTGAAAATAAAACATAGACATTTTATTACTAACCATACTACCTGATATAAATAAGGTAACATTTTGTGTAGGTTACTTAAGAATTCTATTGCTTTTTCTAGAGTTAGATATCATACTAAGCCAGCCGTGCCGTTTTTTAAAACACGGGACACTTATTAAAATAAAACTTCAAATATTAAGTATATTTTCACATACCTACAAATATGCGAGCGGACATGGCAGGCAAGCTCGAAAATGGAAGGCTGAGCTAAAAGGTTTGCCGTTAGTATGGTATTTTGTTTTAATTAAAGAAATTTTGATTTACAAATTTGCAACTATTCTACTAAAAAACTTAAATTAATGTCTGAAAGCAAATCTATAATTAAATTTAAGTTTTATTACAAAAATCTATACGAAAATAAAGTTATGTTAATTTAACTACAGCGCAAAATTGTCTTCACTAGATCTAGTTATAAACAAAAGGATTAACCCAAACCATCATTAATTCGTTTTTAGAGTGGCGTATCATGCAAATATTTAGACCTATAACAGTCCCTTTGAATTATTTATTAATCACTTCAATAAACTTAATTTAAAATATTTGAGCATGAAAGTTTTAATTTTATTGGTTCATTTATTATTGATTTGTTTGATTTTACAAATTTATTAAAAAACGTATAAATCATTTTTAATTTTCTATTGTAAAACTTAAATTTAATAACTAATGTAAAAATTAAATCTAAACCTTTTTTTTCAATTTCATTTTGAATATCACATCAAATTAGTTTGTAATAGTTTTCTTGTATTTACCTTTTACTGCCAATTTTTACTATTGTGTTGTGTATAATATAATTTTTAGTGTCGAATGGATTGTTCGTCAATTCACAATAAAAGCGAGTGTACGTCCGTCCGTACGTATTATGAGGAACAACATAATATAACAGCTGATTTCACCCACCATCTGTAATTCTTAAAAAAACCCTAGCGTATATTATACTTTGGGGTTATGTTTACAAGTTCAACGTCTTGCAAAGTTGATTTTTTTAAATACGAGTTAAAGAACTAATGTAGCCTATAATACGTTATAAGATTTGCATTTAAGTTATAAAATTTAAATAAATACAACCTTTTACTATCAATTTATTCATTTATACAAGTTAAAAGAAAAGATACCCATTTGTTTAACTCCGGAAACATTTGTACATCTTCCATCTTCGTATGTATTATTAATTTCTTCATTATAATATTAATAACTTCTAAATCATTTGATTTATCAATATGAAGTTAGAAAGTAATTAAAATATAATATTTTTATCATCATTTGGTTATATAATAATTAATATAAATACAAAATTTTACAAATAGGCCTACAGTGTTACAACCATTATAATTGTACATTGTACACAATTACCGAGTTAAAAATCATTTTCACATAGGTAGATCTAAATAAAGTCTGTTGTTTTTAAATTTTTTTTTTTTAAATTATGTATTTCTTATGTGTATGTAACTATCTGTCTGTGAGGGGCTTACTATAAAGCCAAGAATAGTTAGGATTCTTATAACTTTTATAGTTAGGATTATAAAAGCCAAGAAATTAACAGGCGTTATTTTTCTTGACGTATGTACTCTCTCCACATAGTTTATAAAACCTCTAAAGGGCACCACTTAGCTTAATTTTTTATAAAATTTACATAATATCTTGAGAGAGGTATACAGCAAAAGAAAACAAACAGTTCTAATTAAATTATTTCGGTTAATATGTACGTAATCAAAATAATTTTAGTAATCAAAGAACATTCGGAACAAACGTGACACAAGCTAGTGTTGTTGTGAGAGAGTAGTGTTATTTCCCTGAAATAGGTAAAACTAATTAATTAATCTACCACTACAATTCATCAATATTCCAATTGATTGATCTCGAATGCTTGGGGAGTTCTGTTTGTGACAGGCCCGTAGCCAGAAATTTGGTTTGGAGAGGGCCCAAAACGTAGTAATAATTTTTTGGGGGCAGGGGGGCGGAAATGGTTGATGGGTGTCTTGTAAGGATATTTGTTATTAAAGTTGGACTCATTAGTGAAAAACTGGTTTATTGTTATTAATATCATCACTGTATTTTAATTGCAGTCACGCATACGTACACATTAATTGTCAAACAAAAGCGTCAATTTCAGTAGACAAAATTAAAAATTTTAACTTTCGCGATTTCTTTGCTGCCATAATCTCAAGAACCTCATTCGGATCGATACCTAAGTTTCCATGAATTGACAGTACGGCGAGTGCACTAAGTCTTTCGTTGCCCGTTGAGTTACGTAAGTAAGTCTTGATTCTTTTCATTGTCGAAAATGACCTTTCCACATTTGCCGTTGTGACCGGAAGAGTTGCCAAAACTGTTAATAGATATTAAAGCGTATTTTATGTTTCACACGCAATTTTTGATGATCGGATTCGAGATAATCGATCCAGATCAAAAAGTAATCTTCTGTTCAAATGTTCTAATAGAGATATTATATATGTCTCACAGGCGTGAAGTTGTCATAAAAAATATGGCTTGTTATCGATAGACATATTTTTAAAACATGATTCACATCTTTAGGACAATTTTAGAGTTCACGGAATTTCGGGGGGGGGGGGGCCCGGTCCCGTCGGGCCCTATGGATGGCTACGGGCCTGGTTTGTGATGACTGCATAAATACAATAAAGGAATTAAATATCTCGAATAAAGAAGTGCGGTTACTAAAAATGTGATTGAAGAGAGTTTAAAAACAAAATAGAATAATTGCCGTTAAGATGTGAATGTCAGAAACAACTACCGGTAGGTAAAATTGTATTATTATTTACGACCAAGCCCCGAGAAAATTCACGGGCAGATTATAATCTGTGACAAGTTATCTGTAGGTTAAAAATCGTTGAATGTGTATATATCTTGTTACAATTATTTTTGTTAACTTCGTTCTTCAGACGGCATACAATATAACCGGGTCAATGCCGTTAGGGATTTTTAAAATGGTAAATGTACTGAGCCTACAATTTTATTAGTCAGTTAATGAAATTGAAACAATAACCCTTAGGTCTAACTGACTAGTGACTTAATTCAGTTGCGGGAACACACGCTTTGTTGAAGTATATTATTTTGTTGTTACAACTCGTCACACTGGGTTAATTCTCCCAAGAAATTAATTACAGGTTCCTGACTGACAAAGATGAATTGGAAAGCATATGTTGTTTACTTCCAAAAAATGCTTGAAGCTACAAGATGAAGGTATGAAGTTGTGTTGCAAAGTTCTTTCAAAACAATGGCCCAACGACGTATGTGGTCCTTTCTAGCTTGAAGGTGAGATGAAAATGGGGAGAACTTGGGTGAATAATAAGAAGTCCGATTTGCCACAAGACTTTGTATTTTCCACGGATAAGACAGTGTGATCGGCAGATGTTCCATACAGTTTTTAAGGCGTTGTGAATAGCGCTGTTACTGATAACTACAGCTGCAGCGGAGAGATCATTTTCAACCCTTCGCCCTGCGCCGCTTAAAAACGCAGCACAACATCCCAGTCTACTTAATGGACTGGTTCATTTGTCTATACACAGAGAAACAGAATTCATCCCTGATAGTGTCTTGGATATCATGGCAAAGAAGCCCAGAGAGCTTAAAATCAGCTTTCAGTAGGTATTAGATTGTTAGTATATTTGTCAACATCTCATCTCATCATCAAACAACTCCTTCAAGAGTTAGAATCAAGTGGGTTCGTAATAAAACAGTGTTTTTTTATATATAACAAAAATCCATGGTACGTAAATGTGTACTTAAAATTTTTCTTATTTCAAATTACATGCTCTCATATTAAATTTTAAATGATCCAATTTTGTAATGGTATACATTAATATATATCTATATATGTTTAACTTGTGTCTTTTCCAAAGAATTAGTTATTAATAAATGCTAAAGGTTATTTTTAAAAGGTCTATGTTGATTAGCCTAACCAATCCTCTTCACATATCTAGAATCAGGTCGTAGAATCTACAACCCGAGATAAGAAATAAAATATAAAGTCAATAATTAAAATAGTTTTAAAAATCTTAAAATGTTTATGTAAGCAGAGCAACTTACAATTGGGATATTTATAAATGTTCTAAATGTATTTAAATAATTATTTATAGTTTCTGCAGTACGTAATACTGTATATATTTTATGTAGGACAAAAATGGAAAATATTGTCTGCTTCATATATTTCTTCAAAGTGCCGTTTTTAGATTTATTTTTGTTCAAATAATTTAAACTGTCAGCATTTTTAAATAAGCAAAGGTAATTGTGTTTCGTTTGTAAATTTTGTGTTTGACTAAACCGAGTACCTTGAAAATGTCAATACTGTATAGTTCACCGTTCAAAAATTGGTTTGCCACACAAAATGGCGGCTAGAGATGCACAATTTTGTATTAAGAAATATGTTTCTAAAACTGAAGTACAGTACATATTTATTATAATTGCCTGCATATCTCACAAATACTTTCTAATTTCTACAAAATATTATAGCCTAAAGATATACAGTGTAAACTCACTCTAGGTTGTGCAAGAAATTTGGGTGGATCTTAATTTCCGTACCTTTCCGGACTATAGGTCTATAGGTTTCTGGGCTCAAGACGTACGTTGAACCCATAACAACATCATATTTCCAAGCATCTGTCATAGTGCAGGTGAAGTAACCAGTCATTTTATTTTTTGTACATTGTGAGTGTGTCAAACAATGGGCAGCAGTTAGTACATATGTTTCATTTAAAATAAATCCAGAGCAAAATGTAAAGCCCTAAACAGAAAAAAATATTACATTTTTTTTACCTGGAATCCATACGGACATGTTCTCTAGTAACATTTTTATTAAGAGTTTCTTAGTTCAATGTAAGTGTTTAGAATTCAACGATTTATTTTCTGCATAGAGTTCATATGATTTTTATATTGTTAAATCCGTGTTAAGTTCTTTGTACTTCTTATTCTCTTTTTAGCGAATTTCCATAGGAAAAATGAGCTATTGCAGTGGCCCTTATTGTGAGATCCAAGGTCGGGAGTAGCAAATGAGCACCGATCATGGTCCCCAGAACACGTTTTGGGGTGTCATTCAAATTCATATATATATATATATATATATATATGAATTATAATATATATATTACAACGGACACAACCCGTTGTAGGTCCTGGATTTTGAATTTGTAATTAATTTTATAAATTTGAATAGTCCGGACTTACCGCGGGCTAAAGCCGCATGTAGGTCACGAAAATCATGTTGACGCGGGAGGGTCGTTATCTGGCTAAGTTAAACTCTTGGACCCTGCCTGTTCGAAAAGGAATAAGGACTTGTAAAAAATACTTAAGATTCCTTCGGGAAGCCAAAATCCAGGAATTAAATAAAAAACAAATATCTTCAGGAAATGCATTACGCTAACCGCGGGTGTATTTACTGCAAGATTAGATAATATAAAGTCACAAAGTTACGTAAGGTACAAGCTATTAAAGTATGGGGAGAAATTCAAAATTCATCTAAATTGAAAAAGGAAAGGTTTTTTAGGCTTTTCATAAGAAGGCCTAAAATAAAGGTGAAATAAGTTTTAGCGAAATTTTGTTAAATCAAAAAGTTAATGTTAATCCACTAAGTTCAAATGATAAAAAATTAGGTAAAAAAGAAAGTTTTTTAAATTCTAACCAAAAGAATTTTTAGTAATGATAAACAAAATGTATAATTAAAAAGAAAAACTTGAAATTTTATGAAAGGAAAAAGGTGGTAGAGTTTGCACCTTTACAGCAAAATAAAAAGTTAAACTTAAATTTTTATTGACTCAAAATGGTAAATAGTATGTTGATAACGTAGTTATGTAAAAATAATCCAGTATTTAAAATATGTTTCGGGAGTAAAGTAAAGCCCAAATTTGTAGAAAATCGTTTAACTCCCTAACCCTACAGCAAGACAACCAGAAGCAGAAACAAAGTGAAAATCCGGCTAGTTAACACAAACCAATAGGAAATAAAGAAGTGAAAACAAAAAACTGGGAAAAACAAAAAACAAAGACTTTTCCGGGAAAAATCGCCACGGAAAAACGCGCGCTGGTCGTGTACGCGAACCAAGAATCATACGAACGTCACTCGAGTTCGTGTGTAAAGAAGACAACGAGCTGAATTAAAAAATGTCACTCTCAAGAAAATCGGGAAAACCTTGGAGGAGTTACAAAAGAAAAGGATTTTCAATAGCCAAAACTGCATGGAGCGAGATAAGGTAGCGGAACGGCAGAAGGGGCTGGCTGGAGATGAGGCGACTGGAGGGGGAGCAGATATACCAACATGCGAAAGTGGGCGTACTAAAAAAACAAAAGGAAAATTACGTAAAACAATGACTAAATCAAGTCTAAAAATAAAGGAAAAAGCAATATAAAATTCAGAATAAAAAATAACATAGACTAGGAGTTTAAAATTCTTGAAAAAACGAAGTTTAAAAACTTATAGAAATACAGTGATAGAAAGCTTAAGTTGGCATGGAAGTAGTGCCGAAAAAGTCTATATAAACGATTGCTCGGGGAAACTCGAGAGCCTTGATATTTCTGCGATGTAAGTGAACACATCGAGCCTTTTGACTTTCATGATGCTAGTGTACGCATCAAGAGCTGTTACTTGTTTTTTATAAAATACTATAGTATGCAAAAAGCTAAGTATTTTCTTCGTTAACCTAATAATTTGTATAACAAGTGTGAAGATACGTCATTGCGATATTAATCTGGAATGCAGCAATAGACACAACTATAATCTACAAGAACGTCAGTGGCAACTTAGTCATTACAAAGTTGGCCTAACTTGGATTATTCTGGAGAACTAACATAACCTGCATAGCAGCTGATACATGGAGTGATTCGTATAGCTTCCAGATAGGACTCCAGGACATCACCAGGCGATCACTTGGACATGCAACTTTAACGTCGAGGGAATAGCCGAACAGGGACTTCAGACACGACATCACCACAACCATCTTTAAAAATTCATCCAACATTCTTCCAGACAACCCTACAGGAATCTATCTTCATCAACGAGACAACTTAACCAGCACGCAGAGCATCTGTAGCCTGCCATCGCTAAATAACGCTGCGGACTTCATATCAAACGTCGCGACGCCTGGACAGTTGTGAAAAGGTCAGTAGAAAGGTAAATACGTTAGTCCCTGATTAAATTTGCCTGAAGTAAATTCAAATAAATTTATTTTAAAATACTGGGTTACTTAGGATGTTAGATTAGATAAAATATTTGTATTATTAATTAAAAATTAAATTCATTAAATCGTAAATTCAAATTAAATCTTTTATTAAAATATTAATTAAATCAAATTGAGTATAAAATATTAGAATAAATTATAGTTAGGTAAATAATTGGTTCTGCCTTGTAGTTTAAGAAATTATTATTAAATTGAAAGGAAAGTTATTATTTTGTATTTGTTGGAGAAAGTAAAATCCAAAAAGTTTTATTTTATGTTTGAAATTTAAAAAAAAGGAATGATTAAAATTTTATTTGCTTTATAAAAAAGTTATTATTTACAAAAAACACCTAGTATTCAAATATCCCAATAGTTTATGAGTTATAGATTAAGAATTGATACAGTGAAATTTTATAAAATATTTGCAAGCACAAATAAACAATTTACAAGGTTAGTTTCAGTGTACTCACTACTCAGAGGTTTACAAAAAGTAAAATCATTCACTTGTGTTCTAACTGAGCTAGATTCAAATATAAAGTACTGGAAGTATAATGTAGAAGTTTTTTTTTAGTCGGAATATTCAGAAAACTGAATATTCGATACATAGTTATTTCACCTAGGCCAAACAAAGCGAGATTGCCTATAAAACTTCCAGTAGGTGGAAATAACTCAAACGAAAAACCGTTGAAGAAATCGGCGTCCCAAAAAAGTGGGGTCCGAAAACATTATTCAACTTAACCAAGAAAACGATTTTCCGTTGGAGAATATATATGTGATCGCACTCTAGCGGCAGCATTTTAAGTCCGATTAGGTTAAAATTTGGTACACATGTTGGTTGTCTACGTCGCTCGGACGAGTTCGTTAGCCAAAAAAATCCAACAACCGGAAGTACGTTTTTTGGCTGGAAATAAATTTCAAAAATTAAGTTCATATGCCTATGTTTTAGGGTTTCAACCAACAATTTGGGAGATAGGTCTACTCACGAAGGCGTTGAACAGCTGTCAGTGTGTACTCAATATATTAGTAGAATTTGTTTGCGGATAGTGACTCGCAAGTTTGCACCACTTGGCTTCGAACCGGGAGCTTTTATGGTATTTTACGTTTTGGTCGATTTTGGGGGAACCAAGCGAGCTATAAGGTCGCGTAAAAAAACAAAATGTGCAGAATAACATCATACATTTATATTTTTAGAAAAAACTGTAAAAAATTTCATTTTCGTAGTAAAAATCTCAAAAAATAGTTACTTCAGGTCAAAAAACGTACTTCCGGTTATTGGATTTTTTTTGCTAACGAACTAGTCCGAGCTACTAGTCGACAATAAACACGTGTACCAAATTTGGACCAAATCGGACTTAAAATGCGGCCGCTAGAGTGCGAACACATATATACATATATATGAATTTTAATGACACCCCAAAACGTGTTCTGGGGACCATGATCGGTGCTCATTTCCTACTCCCGACCTTGGGTCTCACCATAAGGGCTACTGCAATAGCTCATTTTTCCTGTGGAAATTCGCTAACAATCCACAACATTCTATATATGTGCTGTAGTAGTACTGTATAACAAAGGCATGGATAGTAAAATATTTATATGAACAACAACATTCCAATATATATTATAATACAAAGCAAAACATAATAGACACAAAGACGCAACAGTATAAGGATCAGTGACCACAATTTACTACATGTATTTTATTCTAGCATGTGTTGGAAGACATCAAGTACTCTTTTACGAATTGTGAGGCACTAACATTGAAAAAGTCAATTGTGTGGCAGAAGTACCCAACCTCATCATTCTTGCAATTGAACCATGGAAGTCATAGCCCACGTGCGTAGTACCGCCTGCCGAACAGATCAAGTGATAAAGTCCCTAATGGAGTGTGTGTGTGTGTGTGTGTGTGTGTGTGTGTGTGTGTGTGTGTGATTTGCCGTACTGTCAACGCCAGACGAAGTGCGGTACTGAAGCTTTCGCTTATCCCCGAGGCCATTCGAATTTTATCTAATGGAGTGCGGAAATCCACCCAGGAGAGGAGCATTGGGCAATCAAACAGACCGTTTATCATCTTGTTTAGAAAAGAAACATCATAACTTTTCGCCATTGCCTGGGCAATGTTTGAAATCTAATATCGGCTGTATGTTTGACTGTAGAAGCTCTATTCCTTCTGTCCCAAGTTTTAGATTTGCTTTGTCTTAATCATTTAGAACCGCTTATAGATTGTGCAATTTTTCTTCAAAGATCGGTGCGAATACTATGGTATCGTCTAGATAAGATAAGCATTTTGAAAACAAGTGTTTTGTTTAGATTTTTCTGGAATATTGCACTTGATACTTTCAACCCCTGTGGTAATCTCGTATATCTAAGCATTTTGTTTTGTGTACTGATTGATTGACAGAGCGAAGCGAGGTCTCCGTTTTAGCTCGACCGTTCGGCATTTCGTCTGTCTGTCTGTCTTACGATTACGGCCAAACGCCTTGACCAATTGTGATGATTTTTTGCATGAATGTTCCTTATTCCTAGGCCGAGCGATGTATACATACGGCTTTTTCAATTGTTAACACCTTAAATAAAATAAAAATGGCGGCCGAACCGTTTCTCTAAGTGTAAGCTTTTTTCCAAAGCCAGTTTGTGGCTTAACCTCAAGTCAAATTTAAAATCTAACAACATTTTGTGGGTAGCAAATTTTGTTTCAAACAAAATTGTATTCTTGAGTTTTTCCGTATATCTAACGGTTGTAACGGATTGTTACTAAAATAAGAATATTTTCTTTTGTTTTATCAGCCCCACGTTGGGAAAGCCATTTTGTAACGGAAGGTTACAAAAAAATATAAAAATATAGTAATAAGTTATACTAAAAAAAAAAATGAGGTTCGGTAAAAAGTTCTGAAATTAAAAAAAAATGTTTTAAATCAAAATAAAAACGCTATATGTGGATTATCTAATGACTATCAATATCTCTTCATCACCTCCTTCACTTATTCACCTTGAAAAAACAAAAGTCGTCGCTCATGTGATACTTAAAATCACTTATATACCTCCTAGGCCTATTGCCTTACTTCAATAATAATAAATCATCACCCACCTAAACTCTCCATAACATCTTTCTCCCAACTTCAACGTAGAACAATATTATATTTTTCACCTTACTTCAACTCACCTTACTCTTAAAACCTTAAAAATCACCTTTACTTAAATTCACCTTTCTTAAATTCCCACAATACTACTATAAAATAATGATCATAATATTTACGATAATCCACATATAACCTCACTTATGCTCAGTCTGCATATATTTACTTGTAATTACTAATCATTGAGAAATATTTGTTAATTAATTTTATTTTCTCAGGGGTGAATACCTGGCTATTAAAGTAGTGGCTAAATGGACATTCGTGGCTATATAAAGAAAATTCAAGGCATTGCAGCAAGACAACTATTATTTACTCAAGCATGATTAAAAATGAACATTTACAGCAATCAAGAAACATAAACGTAATGATACAAATATACAAACAAGTCAAAAAATTATTTACAGTTATACAAGTTTCATCATCCATATCTTAGCCTATGACGCAATAGAAATCAAAAGAAGTTAGTTTTTTATAAAATGAAAAATTTTATATTTGCAGACAAAAAATATGTCCTATGGCCATTATTACTTACAATTTCACTCGTTGCACTGTCTTTTTACCTAGGCTTTTCACTGATTCTAATCGTCAAAGTCACTTCACTTACTTTTTTACCAACGCGTTACTCAGAGCACATGGCAACTTTTCGAAAAGTCCATTTTTTAAAAGAAATATATGGAAGATTTCACTTCTTTCACTTTTGCAAACTCCTAGACGTCTCTACTTAACATTCACATAACTTTCGTCGTGATCTTTTTAGAATTGTTACATTTTTTTAGCAAATTCTTCACCACCCGCAAGTAGCTTGTACAAAGCTGTCTACGCCATCTTGACTTCTCTTTCTCTCCTTTCCTCTCCTCTCTTCTCTTGCGTTGTTAACCGTACTTCTCTCAGAACTGTACATGCCAAAAGTCACGTCCGCAACTCTGTGCTAGGCCTTCCATATCTCAACGTATAGACCGATGTTGTGTCTTATTATTACTTGTATTTATTTATCGAACTGTCCATAATTCCAAATACCGCTCTGTATCGTTCATTTACAACGCACCACTCATTGAAACAAAGTTTCTGTACAATTTTCACCTTTTACACACGCTCATATATTAATATGTAAGTCTGCTTTTACATTACCTACTTTTACAGTCTGCTTCTATGTTTTATTATTTGTTTATTAAAAAAAATATGATTCTACTGTAATTATTTTGCGTCATTAAGAAATATAGTTATATGCAAAAAATTAAAATGATTAATATTATTTAGTATTGCGTCATTATTCATTTAGACCAAACCTCTGTGTCTTTAGTCATTATAGGAAACAACTGACTTATTTCTTATTTTATTATTTTCTCTGTGACATGGACGTTAGTGTTACACGGTAAGCTCTCAAAATGGCCGCAAACTTCAAGTTTGTTTAAAGTAGTCCAAGTTTTTGTATTTTAACCATGTTTTTATACGTTTATTCTAACCAATTCAAAAGTGTTCTATAGCTTTTTTGTAGATAAAGGTTCAAAGAATTCATATATGCCAGTAAAAACGAAAGGAAAAAGTTCAACGTAAGGCCTACGTAAAAGGTAGTACACATTTTTTGTAATTTTTTTCATAAATGTAAAAAAGTTTCGTAATTTAGTTCTAAATAGAACAGTATAAAAATATTTATCAATTTCAAATTTCTTATTTTGAACACTAGCTTTTATGTTCTTACTGCAAGACTGCTAACAAAACTAATCATATTTTGAATAGTAATTTATAAATACTATATCCTTTGCCCAAAAATATCATATTCTCCTACGCAAGAAAGTGTAGAGAATAAATCAAAGAAGTAAACTGATACTTGTAAATTATTATTCCATAAAAGTATTTGACTTAGCTTTACTTGAATTACAAAATGAGATGAAACAAATGAAACCTCGCGGCTATAAAGGACATACAAAAAATTACTGTTGGACAGCGTGGAAAGTGTTGGTACATGGGTTGAGATCACTATCACGTCGCTTTATCATCATAATTATATAAATACCTTTGTTTTAATGCTCGCAGTCCTATAACGTATCTATAGTAAAAATTTATATTATTTTGAAATGTGTTCGAATACGTTGATGACACCATTTGTCTATTCACGGGTACAAAAAGACAGTTAAATATGTTCAACAATCATTTAAATGAATTACACCCATCAGTCAAATTTACCAGTGAATTAGAAACTAACCATAGCATTAATTTTCTGGATTTAAACATAAGTAAAGATAACAATAAATTCAATTTTAAAGTATACAGGAAACCTACATAGACTGACCATACCATACATGCAACCTCTAATCATCCTCACAATCATAACATGGCAGCCTATTCCAGCTTCGTACATAGAGTAATCACCATACCCATGAATATATCTGACTTCAATCAGGAAATTAATATTATAAAACAGATCACCGTTTCGAATGGTTATGACCACAAAATAATACACAAATTGGTAAAGAGTAAAACCCAGAAACGCAAATCTACCACAAAAACAAAATATATCAGCATGGATTACCATGGTCTATTAGAAAGTGTTTGCAGGAAGGATATTTAAAAAAACAGGGAAACACATTAGCATTCAAAACAATGAATAATTTAGGAAATGCATTAAAAACCAAAAATAAAAATAAAGAACTATGCACATTCAACGCAAGCGGCGTATTAACTTGTGAAAATTGCCCTAAACATTATATCTCTTTAATTTGGTTGAGTTCCTGTGTTAAATTTATTGGTTTTCTATTTATATGTGGGTTTCTTAGACTTTCTAATTCTTCTAGTTCTGGGTAATTAGTTCGTTGTTGTGAAGTTAGTGTATTGAAGTCAATTAAGTAGTCATATGTTTTTTATATTCCGTGTCTGATTTTGATTCTGTGTGGACTCTTTTTGTTACTGATAAAATTTCCCTGTATTTGTCGAGTGTATTGATCTCTTTATCTTCTACTTTAAATTCTTTTAAAATTTTTACTACCTCCTCTTTTTTAAATTTATAAATATCAGTGTTTGTTAAGTCCATTTATTTTCATTTAAAACAATTTCTCAATAAAATCTAAATCTTATGCCAGATATTTTGTTATTTATACTTTCTAATCCTTAACACAGTGTTTTACTTGTCTCTGTAATTAATTATATTCACCCAATTAGCATAATTTAAATTTAGTAATTTTGCACAGTATATTACTTGTCTATATATTATTATACTAGCTGACCCGTACGGTGTTGCCCGTGGTGGTTGGTATTTTCAGTCTTTTTAACGTAATTGTATTCTTTTTAAGTGTTCAGTCAGTGAGTGGTATTTGGCTTTTGTATATATAGATCTTAAATAATAAAAGCACATTGCCATAATAATAAAAGATCTGAAATTATGATTTTAGTAATTTTGATCCCCCCAAACCCCTCCTAAAATTTCGAATTTTTTCAAACCCATTCTTAGTGAGCACCTATGGCCCTAGAGGAAGCTACATACCAAATTTCATTCCAATCCGTTCGGTAGTTTTGAAGAAGTCATTTTTTAATAACTTTGATCCCCCCAAACCCTCCGTAAAATTTCGAATTTTTTCAAACCCTTTCTTAGTGAGCACTTATGGCCCTAGAGGAAGCTACATACCAAATTTCATTCCAATCCGTTCGATAGTTTTTGAGAAATCGTGATGAGTGAGTCAGTGAGTCAGTGGGTTTTGGCTTTTATATATATAGATGGTCTCGCTATACGCCATGGTGTTTAGTGTCGTGAATGTAGGTCTATGGATGTCGTGGTTTGTAGGAATTTAGAACTACTGAGTATTTTCTTTTAAAACTATTGATACAGTTATACTACTTTGAATCCTGAAAATATTTTACATTAGGACTCAAGTATTTTCAGACTCCTGCCAAGTATGGCAGCTCTCAAACTCCTCGAGAATTCTTAACCCTAGAATGGAAAGCATTAGTAAATTTTACGACTACCCTCAGTGTTTTAGTTAAAACTCCTAGGTTTTTGGGGGTTGACGGTACTGTCCTTCCAGGAATTCCATCACTGTCGGTAGTCAAGGTTAGTGTCATATTTACAGTCGAGCTGGGTGGTTAATTCTGTTCGTGTGAGGCCGGTAGTCGTAATTTTTACTAATGCTTTCCGTTCGAGTGACTTTTTTTAGAAGTGATTAGTTTTAGTTTTTTAACTTTCCTGTCCTTGTTTTTTATGTTATAGTGTTTAGGTTTTTGAAAATAGTGTACTTATAAATAGTTTTGTAAATAGACGTTAAGAATGACTCTTTACTCATCGGAAATCGACCGTCTGATCAATGAAGTAAGTGATGTAAATAGTGATGACTCGGATAAATTACGGTGGCCAATGTGTATTTTCTATGGTATGCTAAACATGGCTGGAATAAATTCCTGGATTACACATAACCGTGTGTTAAAGATGAAAAATGAAAAACTTATCACTAGGAAGAAGTTTTTACTTGAGGTGTTCAGAGAATTCGTTACACCATGGTTGGAAAAAAGAATACAAATTCCAACAATTCAACGAAAATTGAAATCACTCATTGTTGACGTCATGCACAAGGAAATGGGCAGGCCTGTCCTCCAGCAACCGAACCCAAACAATAGAAGAACAATTTGCAAGTTTTGCCCGTATCAGAAGAGGCGGATGGCAACAAACTGGTGTATTCAATGCCTGCAAGCCTACTGCAACCCCGTGGTCAAATGTGCCACAATTGTGCCGCCGGAATCTAACCAGAGAACTTTGCAGTATGATAATAATTGAACTTAAAAATAATTTTATATGAAATGTAACATATCTTACTTTGTTGTTTTGGTTGCAAATTTGCTTAATAGTTTTTGTTAACTTTTTTTCTTTATTAACAAATTGTCATACAAAAAATAAGAAGTTTTAATTCAAATACCTTCAAATATACTACAGTAATTTTATAATTAAAAAATATTATTATTATTATGTAGAAAGTTATTTTTCTAATTATGATCATTTTTTTAATTAACTTTTATCCCTGATAACATATTTATCAATTTTATTTTAATCGTAAAATTTACTAATGCTTTCTATTAGTGTAACTTTTTGGTAGGTTTCCATTCTAGGGTTAATTGAATTTATTAAACTATAAATAGGAACAAAAAAACCCTTGCGTACTCAGCACTAGTTAAAAAATACAAGGAGTTTGATCCGTTGGCAGACAGAAACACTGATGTTAAACAAATTAATGCATTGCGAACGGTTTACAAGAAAGAACTATCAAAAGTTAAATATTCGTCAGAATCCGGGGCAGGTGTGGATGATATTTATAAACCTAGTTTGTGGTACATTTTTCATAAACCTTCTGCATTTTTTTAACAACCAGGACACTGCAAGACCTACTAGAAGTACAATGAACGATGAGGACCAAGAAACACAACAAGCTGTAAGTAAAATTAATTTGTATTTATAGCAAAAGTAGTTGAATTATTTTGTCAAAGTGTTATATACCGTACCTACATTACATGCCAAAAATCAATAGGCCTACCTACATTTATTAAAACAAGCATTAATGAATTAATGACAAAAAAAGGTTAAAATTAATAAAGTTCAAACATACTTCCTATAACTAAATAATTCGACCACGCAGCTGAACCGCTGACGTGAGTTGAGCAAATTTCCAAAATTAAGTTTATAGACCGATATTTTAGGGTTTCGACCAACAATTTGGGAAATAGGTCTATTCGCGACGGTGCTGAATAGCTGCAAAATGGTTCGCACGCCATTCCACATATTGGGATTGTCTTCAATACACAAAGCATTGCGTGCTTCGCACGCCATTCCACATATTGGGATTGTCTTCAATACACAATGCATTGCGTGCTTCGCACGCCATTCCACATATTGGGATTGTCTTCAATACACAAAGCATTGCGTGCTTCGCACGCCATTCCACATATTG
>JAGFPH010018025.1:2082-16843 GCA_018207615.1 Philaenus spumarius | reverse complement strand
TCAATACAAGGCATGTTTGTAAAGATAAAGTCATAATACATTTTTTTTAAATATATAAATCAAGTTTACCACCTTCTAGATTAAAGTGTTTGGAATTAGGTCAACAGTGAGTCAACAGACAAGAGATAGATAGGAATGAAAATAAGAGATAGAATAATAATGGAAAATAAATAGGCACAGAATAAATGGTTTTTCTCAGGAATTGGACAACAAAATAAAAAACCACAACCACAGTAAGTTTTAACTTACTTTTGAAAGACCCTATATTTTACTCTATTTTTTTGTAGGACTGCCTAAAAAACAAATGAAATTTTTGTATTATACTTGCACGAAACAAATATTTTGTGTTTAAGTAAAACATTTAAACATTATATTTTTATATTCCAAAATGCCTCATCATTATCATTTGTGGACAATATCAGGGTGGCTTTAAGGACTTAAGCCCCCACCTACAGAAAAAATCAACTAAAACAAAGTATCAATCAATAACTACTAAACAAGGTCGATAAAAATTACTATGCTAAAAACTGCTTTTAACTTTTTCTAGGAATCCTATTGCAGCTTTGCGTGCGTCTTTTTAATTCGACGTCTATAAATAGATTTGCTGTTTCTTTATGCATGGAAAAGCGGATTTGGAAGATTTTCAATTTCTCATTCTTTTAGAGACTTGTATTCACAAAAACAAAAGAACACTCTTACTAGCCAAAACATAATATTACAACAACATTTAACAATCAAATCCAACGTCACATGAATGTGATGAGTGTGCAAGCCCAGTTTACACTTCTGCAAACTTACTGTTTATGCGTGCAGTTATTTCTCAATACCGTTGGTAATTTCTTAATTTAAATCAACAAATATTTAATTTCACAAAATTGCTTTATTTCAGTATTAAATGATATTTTATGACTAAACTGGAAGCCCATGTATGTACGAAGAAAGGTATTTTATTTTAAGTGATAACCTCTTCAAACTGTATTAGATAATTTTTGTCTACAAAAATGTGTTAAGTCAGGCTAAATAGCGTAGTATGTACAGTAAAGTGCATTAATTAGAAAATAATGTAAAAAGTGAAATAATGGAAAACAAAGGAATTATGGATTTTTTTAGATAAGCGATTTTTCAACATTGATATACATGTAAAAATAAATGGTACCAGGAACTGGCACATACTTTCTCACAAACATATTTAAATTACTAAACAGATTCACTGTGACTTCATAATTGTAGGTGGGGTAGTAGAGGTGTTTTATTAAAGTAGGAGATTAACTAATAAATATTATTATTATTATCTAGAGGGAAAAATATTCGATCGATTTCGAACAAATTTGCACCAAACACATCAATTAGGTCTGTATAGATGCACAGGAAAAGGTTTTGAAAAAAAAACCCTTTATGGTAAAAAAAACCCCCGAAAATAAGCTATTATTATTAGAATTTTTAGAAAGATGCTGTTTTTTGCATATGGTAGGGTACATTAAGGGCTACAAATAAGCCAAATTTTATCAAAATCTTTAGAGCCATTTTTTTATAAAAAATTTATAAATGATTTTTTGGGGGGTTTTTTGCCAAAAAGGGGATTGTTTTTTTTAAATTTTTCAAAACCATTTTTCGTGCATCTATGCAGGCCTACTTGACATGTCTGGTGCAAACTTGTTTGAAATCGATCGAATAGTTTTCGCTCTAGCTTAGTATACATACAGACAGACATTTTGTAAAAACCACTTTTTTGGACTCAGGGGGTCCCAAAACGGATATTTCCACAAAAATCTCAATATCGATTTTTTTGCGATCACTATACTTTCTCTATACTATAGTATAGTGAGAAAGTAAGAAAGTAATAATGGGCTTAAGGGGGATTTACACAAAGGATAAAAGAGCAGAAAATGTATTTAAATAGTAGAATATTTGCACTATTTTCGGACCCCCTGTTCTATTGGAGTTATTCCATATTCCCCTACAAAACCCCATGATGACTCACTCCAATAATTTAAATTATGCTTCTGCCCCCCCCCCCCCGGACAAATCCTGGGTGCATGGCTAATACACTCATCCGAACACAGAGACTGCAACTAAGTCAGCTTCAAACTGAAAACTAAAAGAAGGCCCATATCAAACTGAAAACTTGTTTAGGATTTATGAACAAATTCTGGAACTGAGATAGAAAACTCACAATGTCTAGTGTGTAATTTTTCTACATTCTGTCACTTTAAAGCAGAAGAAAGGGAAGTAAAAATGTTAGAGAAGTTAAGTAAATACTACATTTTTAATATTTGTGTTGTGAAAGAATTTTGAATTACATTATCTCAACAAAATTAAACTGTGCCTTGTTCAAGATTGGTTAAAAAATGTATGTTTACAAGCATTGCATGTTAATGATTTCTATTTTTATGTATCACTGTTTTATATGAAGAACTGAGTAATGCTTCACTTTGATTTCAAATTTTGTCTTCTTTATTTAAATAATATTTTGTGAAGAATATGAATTCAATTATAATTTGTATAGAAACTTATCATTTGTTAAGTTTGTCTTTTTAATTGTTGCGATATTCATTTTGGCTGTTTAGCGATAGTGGTAATTCAGAATCGTTATCTTTCATCATTAATTGTAAAACGTACGAGGATACTCATAAACACTCAAACATTGAATTTTCGTACAGTATCCTCACTGTCAATGAACTACCAGCTATTGTGTTACGCCAACGTAGGAATCTTATCTGTATGTATTTATACAATGTCCATTATTATATGAAATAATGGGTTAGAATCAAAATGTATCTCTTTAAGCAGTGATCTGGGTTCTGTTTTGTATGTCTTGTAAATCTTTTATTCCATTTACATAAAATATTTACGTTTTCTTCAGTTATAATGTATTTCTAATTAGTTTTTATTATATGTTCAGAAAATTTTGATTTAATTTTCAGTGATTGTGTAGATTGTATAGTGGGAGGAATGTGTTCTTTAAAACTCTTTTGAAAACATCGCCTTGCCTGTCCTACGTATTGGTTGGAGCAATCAAGTAATGATGTTTGGAAAATACCAGACTTCTGAAGTTCGTTAGCCTTGTTTGTGTTTCTGTTTATTAAATTTGATACATTATTTCATTTTTTTTATGTAATAATGTACCATTGTCTTTTTAAAGTGTTGCTTATTATGTACTGTAAATATTAGTTGTTCGATACAGAAATGTATTTATTCTCCCTTGATATATTTGTTTTTTTAGTTTTCTGTCCCGTTTTCGAAATAAATTATCAATGATACTGCATAGTAAACATTTTGTGATTAATTAACAGTTATGGTATTATTATAGTAAAATAGGTCAACATTATTTATAGTTTTAAGCTCTATCAGAAATAACAAGAAAAACCTTTACTAATACAAGAAAAACCAATAAAAAATAATCCTGCCTCCCAAGTTTCTTACTTTTTCACTATGTAAATAAAGTCAACAATACTTCTTATGTCTAGAGAACAGTAAAGAATGTTGGAGTAGACCTATAGTTGTTAAAGTAGACATAGTTTTCATTTGTTGTACAGTAGAACCCCTCTTAACCGGTCAGGTCGGGACCGAGACCCTGGCCGGTTACGAGTTTGGCCGGTTGATCCGAGGTTCCCGTAAAAAATAGATTTTAGTTAAAAAATAACCTACAGTACATATTTCATAAATAATAAAGGAAATAAGACGTTATTGCAACTGATTTTATTGTATGTACAGTACTGTACATACACACACAAACAAACACTAACAAATTACATGTAAACATTTTAACTTCCCTCGCCTCCTTTTCTCCCCTCCTGTTTTCAAGCACTTTTGCTCTCACGAAATTCAGTAAAGGTTCCGAGAAATAAACAGATGAAGAAAGAGAAACAAAGGATGCCGCTTGGTTAATTGATTCCAAGAAAAAATAATACAGTTGCCGTGGGAAGCAAGATTTGATCCCCCTTCTTGCTTCCGCGGCAAGAATCAATCGACAAGGCGGCTTCCTTTGTTACGCTCCTCCTCCCCCCTTTTCCCTGCCACAACATTAAGGGTCGGCTCTAGCTGTCGGCCATGTTGGTTGACACTCCATAAGACCAATGTTAAATTAAAATCCATATTTTTCCTTTATTTTTGATCGGATAATTATGAACGATATGTCATTTTAAAGCTATGGCCAATACGCATGCAAATGGCTTTTCCAAAACTAAGAAAAACGTTTTGTTTAATATTTATTAACAATTTAAAAAATTGATTTTTAATATTTTTTTATGTTGTCACTATTAGTTATAGCGAAAAAGTACCAAGCCATTTGCTTGAAGAATTTCGTCCCCAAGAGTTTGGTATTTTTTTGAAAACGCTATTTGAACAATTGCGGGTTTTAAATGGATTTAGGCTGAGCAATGTCCGTGTAACCTACCGCCGCTATAGGGTGACTGTAAATATTTTTTTACGATGTAACTATTAATTATAGCGAAAAATTATCAAGCCATTCGGTTGAAGAATTTTGTCCCCAAGAGTTTGGTATTTTTTAAAAAACGCTATTTGAACAATTTCGGGTTTTAAATGGATTTAGGATGAGCAATGTCCGCGTAACCTACCGACGCTACGCTGGAGTCGCAGGTTGCTTTTTGTTTTACTAGAGCCGACCCTTAACACATACAGTAGCACAAATACGTAACATTGCGTCATCCCGAAATGTCCGTCAAATAATCGATGTTTGAGACTTCGGCCAGTTAATATATTTGATTTTGTTGATTCTTGAAATAGGCCGGTTAAGCCGAGGACCGATTGATCCGAGGCCGGTTAAGAGGGGTTCTACTGTACTTTTGAATTTTTGTTGGCCATATTGAAACATCAACATATTAACTATTGTACTAACAACGTTTTTTGTTGGTCATCATAAACTAACTTTAACATTTTTAATAGCAAAAGGTTCCTATTAAATATCACTAAATGATCATATTTCACATTACTTTTGTGTTCTAAAATCAATGTGTTTTTATTTAATATTCCTTAATTTTAATTAATTCTATATATAAGGGGTATTCAAAGCTATTAAGTTTTTGTTTTAATCTTTCGATGTTGGTCCAAATGTAAAAAGTAAAAGAAAATAAAGCCTGAGTTTCAACTAAAGAATCACCAACATATAAACTCATATTATATTTTTACTTTGGTTGATGTATTTTGTAAGAATTGCTGACAAACTTTATGTTGAATCCTTTTTTTTATACATTCCATGAACCTTAACACATAAATTATTTACCATTTCTAATTTTTAAGACTAATTAAAAGTATATTCTTTACAGTTAACAAATATGGCCGGCCGTTTTATGTAACATAATTATAATAATAACGACAAAATGGCAGATACTCAATAAACTAAACTAACCAATAAAAATAGAGGGAAGAAATTATTTATCGGTGGTTGGTAGCAGTGAAAAGAGATGACGGTTCCCAAACACAGTATATTAATATGTTAGTACCTTAGACATATTTTTCACAAAACGTTAGATCCCCTAGAGTTTTGCTGTAAAGCATATGTGCAGAAAACTCAACCAGAACTAACTTTTACTTTCTCCCCCTATACCATAGTATATGGAGAAAGTATTGTATTCGTCCAAATTTTCGAGTTTGAGTTTTTGGTGGAAATATCCGTTTTGGGTCCCCCTGAACCTAAAAAAGTGGTTTTCGGAGTGATGTCTGTGTGTGTGTCTGTGTGGATGTTATCAGACCTAGAGCCTAAACCAGTCATCCGATTTTGATGAAATTTGGTATGGAGGTACTAATCTACGGTATCTCCAGGCGTTTTTTTCATTTTTGTGAATTTTTTATTTTTAAGGGTAATTTTCCCATAAAAACCCTTAAAATAACAGAAAAATCAACTTTTCTCAAAAACGGCTCTAACGATTTTGATTAAAATTTTATAGTTTATTAGGGACCTATAGTACTATAAACTGTAAAATTTTAATCAAAATCGTTCGAGCCGTTTTTGAGAAAAGTTGGTTTTTCCGTTATTTTATGGATTTTTATGGGAAAACAACTTTACAAAATCACCTCTCCTACCCCACCCTACAAGTCACCGTGAATCTGTTAAATAATTTAAATATGTTTGTGAGAAAGTACGTGCCAGTTCCTGGTACTGTTAATTTTGGAAATGAGGGTTTTAACAACATTTTTAGGATTATCTTGAAAACCATGTATCACAAAATTGTCAAAATCAGTTTTGATATCTTTAAATAAAGCCCTTTTCGATGATATATCAAATAATAGCATCATAAATTATTAAAAATTTCCCCCCAAAATTTACATTAACAAAATTTTTTGAGTTACAATTATTGGGATGTATGCGACCTAGCAAGCTTTAAAACTATGCCTAGTTTTATTGTAATACCTTAATGCGTTTTACAAGGATACAAGGATCACCCTGTTTTTCTATTTAAAGTATGGAACACTACAAATTCTAAACTCAGAATTAATTTTGAAAATTATTATATTGTACACATTAATGTTGTTTTAAATAATGTACTCTGCTATACTTATATTATTAGAAATGCTGCATATGTAGATATACTACAACAAGATCTTGTGAAAAAGAAATGTTTAAAATAAACTTGTTGGATTAATTTCAAATAAAAATAATTACTGAGTCTGTAATGACAAAAGAGATATCCAAATTATGTGTGTCAAAATTGGGGCCTTTATGGTTCAAGTGATTTAACCATTATAGAAATTTTAACTAGACAAAGGCAACTAGAAAAAATGCTTTTGCCTTGTATAGAGGCAGTTAATTTATACATATTTGCTATCACCATTCCGACTATTGATTAATACTAAGTATATTAATATGACTTACCATCACAATGGTCAATATTTCTTTTCTTTTTAATATCACACTTTGACTGTTTCGGCTATTCAGCCATTAACGAGTGCTTGCTGGGTAGTTCTCGTTATCATTATTTAAAAATACACAAATAAAAAAACACAAAACATAACACAATCTTTGAATACATTTTATTTTTATTTTCTTCATGTGGTAGGAGGGAGGGGTTCTTATCTAAACTGGTTATTATTGTCGAAATATATAAACAATGTAAATCAATGTTCATTGTTGAACGAAAAACTACAATTCGAATCGAACTTAATTTACGATACAATAATAACCAGTCTAGATTAGAACCCTTCCCATCTACCACCAATAAAGGTAGACAGCAGTGGCAGTACGTGTCGTGGCGGTGGGCCTACTACACGAAGAAAATAAAAGTAAAATGTATACCGTGTTAAGTGTTGTGTGTTCGTATATTTATGTATTTTTAAATAATGACAACGGGAACTACACAGCAAGCACTCGTTAATAGCTGAATAACCGAAACGGCGGTAGTGTGATATTAAAAAGAAAACAAATATTTACTATTGTGACGGTAAGTCATATAAATATACATAGTTAATAATGTATAACTAAATTATAAAAATAAGACAATAATTTAGTATAGGTAATAGTTTACTCAGGAATAGGCAAAGTTGCAATTTAACACCTTCTTATATCCAAATGATATGTATATACATATTATTATACAATGATTTTGAATTTACAATTCTAAAATAAAGTTTAAATTTAAATATTGCCTAAAATTTACCTTCAGGTTCTTCCAAATTATCCGGTGTACTTGTTGAAGGCCTTTGTAAATCACCGTTTATAGAATTTTCTTCTGACATTAAATTTGTAATTTCTTCATTTTCCCCTGCATGATACATTACATTACTGTCCAACGGTGCAACTCCACTTATAACTAGACTAGAACTTTGTAAAAAATCAGATCCATCGTTGTCAGTATTTCTCAATGAACCATCTTCATTGCAGGTGACATACGGATTAGAAGTCGATGATGAAACTCTTATTTCTTCTTGATGACACTCGTCTTCAGTCATTATATTCGCATATTGTATACATGATATTGTGTCAACTTCAACCTCAGAACTAATATCTGAAAGCAAATTGTTTGCATCATGGAAGAAACCTACATTCATCTCATCATGTGAAGTTTGTATTTTAAATCCAATATCAAGTGGATTACATATACTATCAACTTCTGAAGTTGCAGATACAGTACCCACATGTTCGTCATCGGTAACGAAACCTATATTTCGTTGACAAGTTTCTTTATTAAATGTGTCACCATCACCATCGGATATTTCAAAATGTTTTGAAGTTTGACTCAGAACCCTTCCATTTAAACTACTTGACTTTCTGTGAATAACATTTCCCAAATTTTTATTTTGGTTCTCAGTTCCTTCGTAAAATAATCTCACTTTGTTTGTATTATCTAATTTGTTTCTTAGTTCTGTAACCAGATTTAATTTGAAATCGGAATTGTTGTAAGAGCTACTTCTCTTCCATGATCCTTGTGCAGTACTGAATTCTTCTTGTTCGGGAAGAGATATTTTTGTAGGCGCGGATTCATAGACGATAGTTTTCTTTCTGTGATCTTTAATAATCTGGGCTACTTGACTGTTTGTATGAGCTTCAAAATGTTCCTTGCACCAATCAAATTCTCCGCTGTCATCAAGGCAAGTACACTCTTTGTATTGTTCTGTCTCTGTGCCTTGGCTTCTCAATATTTGCTTTGGACTTATCTAAAACAGAAGTAAAAATAGTTTTATCACATCCTCAAATTATTTTAAAAATACAGTAATACCCAGACTTACACGGATCCAGAGTTACGCAATTTTTTAAATATTCCCATTCGATTAGTCCTTGAGCGCTGCGCACAATTTAACTCCCCATTCTTCACTCCACTCACATTACTGTTACGACATGGTTGGACATGTTTTGTGCGGAGTCAACTCAAAGCTACAATTTTTATATTGTGTGTTATTGTATGTATTTAAAATTTATTTTGTGTTAGTGTATTTTATATTGAGTGTTTGTTATATCTCTACGTAGACGTGATAGACTCTACCATGTGGCATTTAAAATCAGTAGAAGTGATTGTTTTGCATCAAACAAGAAAAGAAAAAACATTACCTTTGGAATGTAAACTTAAAATTATCAAAGACTTGGATTTAAAAATAAAAATTTGTCAATTAGCAAAGAAGTTTGATCTACCGGAATCAACAGTCAGAACAATATAAAAAATAAATAAAAAATTATTGAAGCTGTGAAAAATGTTCAGTCTTTGAATTCAAGCATCATTCTTAAACATCATGGTATTTTCGCTGATATGGAAACATTGTTAAAATTATGGTGTGATAATCAAGTATATGGTGTGATAATCAAGTAAGTGTGAAAAATTGTCCTGTTGGTCAGAACACGGCCTGCTCTCAAGCTAAGCTGATTTTTGAGAGATTAAAAGAAGAAGCAGGGGAGGTGGCTAAAGATGAAATGTTTAAAGCTAGATTACAGCTGATGAAAAGTCGCTGTAATTGGCATAGCATTGCAGAAAGTGGAGAGGCAACAAGCGCTGATAAAGATGCTGTGTCTCTCTATCCAGAGAAACTAAAAGCTTTGATAGAAGAAGGTGGCTATTCCAGCCAAACCATATGCAACGTGGATGAGACTGGTCCGTTCTGGAAGAAAATGTCTAAAACGACTTTTATCGCTTGTGAAGAGAAAACCTTTCCATGTTTTAAGGCCGGCAAAGATCGATTGACAGTGATTGTTGGTGATTGTAAGTTAAAACCTCTCTTATTTTATCGCTCAGAAAATCCAATCGTAAAAGCTTGGGTGACAGCTTCCTTTTTTGAGGACTGGTTAACAAGTCATCAAAACAATCAAAGTTTATTACACGAGACGATTGTTTTCCCATCTGCATGAAGCTATGAGACAAAACAACGAGCTCTCTGTTAAAGACTTTTAAAAACAATTCAATGTTTTACATACTGTGAGAATCATTGGACAATCTTGGAATGAAGTGATGTTCAAGAACTGTTGGATTCACACAATTAGGAGCTGATGGGCTCATAGAAATGGGTGAGCTAGAGCAAGACATTGAAGAACTTGATTATTTAGACCCAGTCCAAATAGAAGATTAAATGACGGTTGGAAACTTGACAGAAGCCCTCAGTTCAATTGAAAAAGGGTTATTAATTTTGAAAAACATAGACCCCAATGAAGAGCACATTTTTGCTACAAAACAAGGAATAACAAAATTATTAGCAGCTACAAGGGTATTTTTCGCGAGAAGAAATAAATCGTTGATCCGTCAGACGGGTTAGTTGGGTTTTATGATACCTTCTACTATACATCAAAATAACTTTGGTTTATGGTTTTTGAAATTCACAATCTGTATTACTGTATCTAAGATTTTATTGCATACTTTTCTTCTAAATTTTAATTAAACATAATTTTTACGTATTTATTTGCAAAATTGTACACAGACTTACGCGAATTCAACTTACACGGTTATCCCTTGGTCCCATCTATCGCGTATGTTCGGGGTATTACTGTATAGCATCCAATAGGGATATTCAAGTTTAAAAAAATTTATTTTGTGCCATAATGCCTAAACAAATTCTTACAATTAACTAAATTACAGAGAAACATTAATGGTATATTATTAGGCCAAAACAAATGGCATTTCTCTTATCATTCTGGTGGTGTGGCATAATCATTTTGAATGTTGCCTAGCTTGCTAACTCAACCACAGTTACACAAGTTCAAGCAAGGCTAGTTGGGTTCTTAGAGCTACAATACTCTCCATTTTTTACCAGACTAATTGACAGAAAGCAAAGACATTAAGGAAAAACTATTCTTTGTGACATTTTTCACTACAGATGCTATTGTTGTCGCTCCGGGGATTTTAATTTAACAAAAAAAATCTAACCAAAATTGAGACACAAGTTACTAATTTGTCTCGGCCCTGATAAGGGCCGAAAATGTGGCCTGAAGGGCGTGAGGTGAAGCCTCGACAGAATGTAGCCTGAAGGGCGGTGAGGTGAAGACTCGCTAACGCTTGTGCCTGAGGGGCTTGCAATTGCAGGTGAAGGTCGTAGCGCTGCGCTGTCGTTGCGATGCGAAGTTTCGTTGCGTCCTACACGACACCCGTACCAAAGTGTCGTGGTGAAACCTAGTAGCTCGGAGCAGGGTGCGCACTGCCCGGACACCAAGGCTGTAGCCAAGGATAAAAATAGCTACTAAGTTTCCGTAGATTGCTTGAAGAGCGTCTTCCTGTGTCGCTGCGCTGATATGGTTCGGTGTTGAAATTAGAACGCAGTATTGAATTAGAACTGTAATATTTATTGAATCAATTTTATCCTGACGAGTCGGCAACACTTCCTCACTTAGCTTCCCTCTTGCTATATTCTCTTGGGCGGAGGTGCCTCGGCTGAGGGCTTACGGCTCTTTCCACTTCTTGATGCAGGCACAATTCGGCTGGTTTCCACTTCTTGATGAGTCCAGGTTGGTGTTGGTTGGTGATGTTGACTGTTCGGTGTCCAGGCTGGATCTGGTCTTGATGGTGTTGACTTGGCAGAGTCCAGGTAGGATCTGTTCTTGATGGTGTTCACTGCTTGGTATCCAGGTAGGATATGGTGATTTGGACACTGCTCGGGCGCTCTAATATACTCTATTCCAGCGTGGAGGTGGGGAAAAGAGAAAGTTTTGAAGGTGCGCAGCCAATGACAGGGCTGCTCGGCGTCGGCCATCCGAACCAGTGAAGCGATGTGAACTGATATAATGTCAGAGTACCAAACCACTGATGCGAGTTGAAAGATTGACGTGAACTTAAGTTAGCGTTACTAGTTCTGAAGTTCGCGTTGGGACTTGTGATATTTCGGATTGAAGATTTACGCGGTGAGTTGTAACTTTCCCGGGAAGGTGAGTTTGAACTCCGAGAAAGTTTGAAAGGTGGTTTTGGTCATTTTGCGTGATGTATTATTTAGTTTGTTGCGGTAAATGTGTCTACGTTTACCACTAAATATACATTGTGACCAGGGAGCTGAATTTACTGGGGACTTTAAGTATTTCGACAGATGTTTACGCGGTACTAAGGGCCAAATAACTTTCCCGTGAGATGAGGTACATCTTCGGGGAAAAGTTAAACGGTAGAAGTTAAGGAACCATTCGATTGATGACGTAGAGTCCTTGGCGGGAGAACGTGTCGACGTTTCCCAGACAGCTGCTGTGCGTTGCTCGAACGGTCCTTATGAGGGCCAAAGAAGTTGGGGAAAATAACTAAGTGACTTTCTCGGAAGATGAGGTCTCAACTCCCGAGGAAAGTTAACGAAGATTATTGAAGTGGCCGACCGATATCGACGTGTCCTTGGCGGTCGAACATGCCTATGTTCGCCAGACAGATGTTATATCGGCCGGGGACATGTGGAGTGAAGCTCCGAGGAAGTTAAGGTGAGTTTTCCCGTAAAAGGCATTTACGGGAAAATCGCAGAACGCTGACTGAAACAGGCCCTTTTTAGGGCCGAGATGTTAATCGAAGTTTCGGATTCTCTTTTCCACTGGAACGAGCATATTAGTACCGGGGATATCTCACGAAGCTAATTATTGTTAAATATGAGTAGCTCCGCTACGACACTATGTGATTGATTCAATAAAGTAAAGATTCAAATATAAAATGTAGTTGGAAACATAAGAATAATATCACAAATAAAAACTTTTATATAATAAACTCTCCCGCTTCAAATTATAATAGTTTAACTTTTATTAGGCATGATGGTGTTATTGATTTTTAGATTTAGGTTTATTATTTTAACTAGTATTTAAAAAAAATTGATAACACACTCTCTAAACAATACATTGAATAGCTAGGCCATGGACACCAATTTAACGCACCAGTCTGAATGATCCAACTTGAATAGATAAATATTACATTAAATGATCAAATTATATTTACTCTTACAAGTTGCTGTTCAGGTGATGTCACTGTCTGCACAGAAATTGACTTATAGTATCGAGGCGTTGTCATTGTTTCAACTGAATTTCCTTCACAGTTAAATTTAGGTCCTTCCTTGGAAGAAGCTTCATATTCAACACATAAGTCATTCTTGTAGACAATAACACGTTCTGAAAAATTAAGACACTCTTTAAAAACCTGGTAACTAAAGTAGAACATTAGAATGTTGCTAGGTACTAAAGTAGCATTAGTGATAATAAATATATCTCGTCTCAATATACCAACTTTTGCCTAATGTTCTAAAAAATAGTTTCAAAAAACACAACATCACATTGTCATTCCGTGCAACAAATAAATTATCAACATCGCTCAACATCTCAACAGAAAAAATGTCCGGAGTTTATAAAATCAATTGCCTGGATTGTAATAAGTACTACATAGGTCAGACAGGGAGAGCGTTAATCGAACATTACAAAGAACATCTTTCCAACAATAAATCTAACAAACCAAGTCCAATTATGCATGTAACCTTACTGAAAATAACCATTACCTGGTCAGTTCCAACCTTCGGTAGAAGCCCTACATATTTGCACCAAAGGTAGAATAATGAATGCTAAAGAAGAATATGAAATATATAAAGCATTCAAAAATAAACCGGACGACATCTTAAATGGCCAACTTTCGTTTCACTCCCACCATTTATACGATACGACTATCAAATATTTACAGAAGACAGAGATAACCATCGGTAGATCTCTTAACACAATACCGACTACGTTAGGTCGAGCACCTAGTGCAATGATTTGCGCGATATTGTGTTTATGTAATAGAGTTATGTGTATGTCCTATTCATTTTAATGTGCGACGATCTCTTCGGAGTGGTTAGGACCTGAAGATGGAGTTTCGGCTCCGAAACATGTCGTCTTAAATGTTACAACAAGAACATGATGGAAATTATTAAGGTAATATTATTATTAATTATAATAATGACTTAGTACCACAAACATGTAATTCAAATTATAATTGGATCCTGAACTGCAAAATTTGATAAAATTTTTTTTGCTACAAAATTATTCAAAAGATGGTTGTTTATTTTTATCTTACTACTGTTTGACTTATTTATAAAATAAAATGGTTATTTTGTAAAAAAAAAAATATTTTATATACCTCGATATACATTGACTTCTGATAAAGACTTCCTACTTTTATACCTTCCTCTGAAATGACTAAATCTACTCACTGAGTTCAAGAGTACATGGTGGTGGAGTCAGTACTTCTTGTTGATGGTCTATAACTTTGTCCAAACCACAATATGTAGACATCAGATTGAATGCTCCCCATTGGTTTTCTTGTTGTGCATATTGGAAGGCATTTTTATGTTCTTCATCCAACAACCAAGGGTCACCTCCATTCTTCAAAAGCATCTCCAAGACTTCCACTCGTCCCCATATTGCTGCCACATGCACAGGTGTTAGGCCTTCTTCTGACCTGAGTAAAAACATACAAAATATGAAATTTAATTAGAAGAAAATATTAATTTGAAATTATTGGGTATTCAAAATGTGGACATGCACAGTAGACTGGTAGAGGGACTGCCCAGCAAAGACTAACATGGAAATCAACTCAGCTGAGAGAAGATTCAAACTAAAGATCTTTGAACAAAGGTCATATCCATTCTACTCCACAGCTCAGAAACTTGGAAAGAGTAAAGTTGACTAAAACAAAACAACCAAGACCATTGTGCTAATAAACCAATAGTAGCTAAATTCATAAAATTAAATCAGAAAGAAGGAAGGCTCCCGGGGTAAAAAAAGAGGATGGCCAAGAAAACGTACCAGTGAAGAAGAAAGGATCTGCCGGCGAGCAGTGAAGAAGGAGGGAGCTATGACGAAAATTAATGTATGAAAACGGTGAGAGTTGAACTTTGTGATTACACCTGA
>JAGFPH010018023.1:2204-16846 GCA_018207615.1 Philaenus spumarius | reverse complement strand
TATGTTGCAACTAACAGTATAAATATCTTCCAGTTTAGTAAATGTTCGGAATTTATACAATAACAAATACTTCGATTTTTTTTATCGGGACATGAAAAAGTATTAAAGCGTAAACTTTTTTTATTTTTAGGGTAGAAAGAAACTTCCAGCGGCAAAGTTGTAGAAAATTAGTTGATCTACATATTTTATTTCAAACATTTTTCAGTCAGATGTTTGGTTTGTCCACAAATCGCTTGAAAATAAGCGCAACCAATATTATCATGTAATAGCCTAATGTAAACATATTGTTTTTTCTTTTTCTTATATCTATAGTTAATTTATAATAATTAACTGAATTGAAGAGCGGGACAGTTGATAATTTAATGTAATGTAAATATATTGTTTTTTTTTTTATATCTATACTAAATTCATAAGAAACTACTTGAAGAGTTGGACAGTAAATTATTTAATGTAATGTAAATATATACTATTTACTTATATCTATAGTAAATTTATAATAAACTACTTTATAAGTTATAAAATAGCCTTTAATTTAAATCGTATTTTAAGCGTGTTTAGTACATGTTTTATTTAAAATGTATCGACATCGTAAAGTAAATACTGTAAGCCAACATAACTAGGGTTGACTGTACAATTCCCCAACTAAACTTAGGAGGGGAAGTGTGGTGGGATAGGTACTCTGTCTCACTCGCACTACCCGCCCTACGCGCCATCTTATATGATTTTATCTATACCAACTACCAAAATTTCCCACGGTGTTCAACGGTAGTTTTTTGTATGTCCTTTATCGCCAAGAGGTTTCATTTGTTTCATCTCATTTTGTAATTCAAGTAGAGCTAAGTCAAATACTCTTATGAAATTTACAATGATAATTTACAAGTATACAGTTTAATTCTTTAATTTATTCTCTACACTTTCTTATCACCTACACTTTCTTATTATTATATGTCATTTTTGGGCAATTGATATATTACTAAATTACTATTCAAAACCGGCCTAGTTTTGTTAGTAGTCTTGTAGTAGGAACATAAACACTGGTGTTTTCAAAATAAGAAATTAGAAATTGATAAATATTTTTATACAATTCTATTTAGAACTAAATTACGAAACTTTTTTACATTTATGAAAAAAAATTACAATAATTTTTACTACTTTTTATGTAGGCCTAAAGTTGAACTTTTTCCTATCGTTACTGGACATGCTTGTTTCTTGAGATAATAACTTTGTTAATTTTACTTCAATCATTTTTTTACTGGCATATATGAATTCTTTGAACCTTTATCTACAAAAAAGCTATGGAACACTTTTGAATTGGTTTAGAATAAACTTATAAAAACATGGTTGAAATACAAAAACTTGGACGATTTTTAACAAATTTGAAGTTTACGGCCATTTTGTGAGCTTACCGTTAGAGATACGGAAAAATCAATAATACAATTTTGTTGAAAATCAAATTTCCTACCAGCAAAATGCTATTAGTTTTTAAATTCGTCTTATGGTTAAGCCACAAACTGCCTTTGGAAAAAAGCTTACACTGAGAGAAACGTTTCGGCCGCCATTTTTATTTTATTTAAGGGGTTAAAAATAAAAAATGGAAACAACCGTATACATACATGGCTCGGCCTAGGAATAAGGAACATTCATGCAAAAAATCATTAACTTCGGTTAAGGCGTTTGGCCGTAATCGTGAGGCAGACACACAGACACACAGACGAAAGCCGAACGGTCGAGTTAAAACGGAGACCTCGCTTCGCTCGGTCATTAACAAGTTATTTTTCTTATAGGCATGAAAGCCCTTGAATAACTTACCTTTTACATAAATATGTAATTTTTCTTACTTCATAATTAAACATTTCTTATAGAATCCTTTACAAATTATTAAACTAAATCATTTGAAGGTGTTTGTAGTTCGTATTAATGTTTATATATGTGTAAAACTTGCTACCTAAAATGTAGGCTATACTGCATTAAGGGTGATAGCAGACCAAGATTGCCCATTGTATGTAATGCAGTTCCAGAACCTCATTGTTAACTAGACTGCTTGATGTGCTTCAAACTTTTATTTATGAACTATCCGAAACAGAGAATACAATTTGTGGAATACATTTTGATTTTAGTGTTGTATTTAATCCTACAAATAGAGGTGTTCCGAAAAATAGCACCAAATGAAATGCTACTACTGTTTTTTCACACTCGGCAAACAAGGGAGGAAATGGTTGCAGTAAATTTATTTTGTGGACACAAAAAACTTCAATATATTGAACGATCCTAGCTGCGAATGACATTGTAGTATAATTAAATTTGTCCTAGTAAAGGTTTATAACGTTCGTTGCTGTTTTACTGAGGTAGTAAATATTTCTTGTTGACAATTTAATGTGCATTACAGAGACACAAATTAATATTTTACCGTTACGTCGGAAGCAGCCTGCAAGTGACAACCACAGCTTCTGTATCAAATAGAGATTCTGAAATGTATAAAGTCCGTATTGCGTTCATTTCAATTTTGTAACAAACAAATGTATTATTATTTTTTTAAATATCCAAGTATTAAAAAAAAAGCAATGATTTTGGGACCCAAATAAATTGATGTTACTTTCAATACTTATTAATTCGTATAGTCCTATTATTTCAATTAATTATAGTCAACGTTATTTTATTAGGCTTAAAAGGGAAATCTTTTTTTAAACTGCACCAAACTACTAATATAACAACTAATGTGTATTTAAATAAATATACCTCAACATGCAACAAATGTAGAATTATTATTCGACAAAAGCGTTATTGGTTTAAAAAAAAAATGGTTAGTTTAATTATGTATAGCTTTATTTAATTGTTCGTATAAAACTAATATATGATGTATATTAGTTAAGCTATTTAAAAATTAGAACACCATTTATTTGATATTTTTTTTAATTACCAAAAATGAGAATTAATGAGAAATTTTCTATGAAATATTTCTTAGGTATATATTGCATATTTTTTTCATGACGGATTCAGTTAATTACACATCGTGAGTTTGACAATAATTACGTTTGGTCTTATTATGCTATGCTTAGAGAAGCGTAATTAAAAGTTTCGTTAGTATATCTTATGTTAATTAAATTGATGGAAACACTAAGTGTGAATAAAATATCAGAGTTAATATAAACAGGAATAAAAATAAAAATAAATTATAGTTTTGTAAAACTATTAGAGGTATTTTGATTAGGACGAAATAAAATAAAAGGTAAGATTACAGACCAAAATCTCTACCGAAAATATCTTTGTTTTGGTGTTACTATTAGAAAGCCAAGAGTTTAAGGTACTGAGGAAGAAAACGAAAAAGAAACACTTATATTTAACGAGGCAGCTAGTATAAGTGATAAATTAAGCTCTCAGATTAAATTTTTTATTTATAAATAGTCTGTAAAACTCATTCAATCTTATATTATTAGACCAGGTAAATATATTAAAATAAAATAAAATTATATGTTATGCCAGTACCAGAGATACTGTAGTATAATTGGAATTTGTGCCTATTTGATTTTGAAACCAAATGTTCATTTAAGTTGAATAGTTTAGTTACAGAGAGATGTAGGCCAAATTATAAAGGATCTCTGTAAGTATTATTGTAAAAATACTAATCAGCATAAATGGGGGGGTTTAATGTTTCTCGAATTAGTTGTAATGAAACCAGCTCAAAAATGAATATAAACATCCTCGACGAATGACTGTTGCTAGTCTTTTATAATCTAGATAACAACAAAGTAGATTGATTTTTTTTACAGCTGGATTTAAAGTAGCTTTTTGTAGTTCAATTTAGCTTTAAACAAATTTATTAAAGTAGAGTACATTTAAAATTAGATTTAATAACGATTATATTTAATAAACAATTAGTTTGTAGTTACGATTCTACTAATTCAAGTTTTTGTGTAAACATTTTCATTTCTGTATAGAAAAAATCCTGTCATTTCTAAACATATTTCTATCATCTGTTTTACCATTTTAAACATATTTGCTGAAAATTATTTGAACACTGGAAGGACATACTTTGTAGATGTTTACATACAAATATGGTTACCATTGAAATAATTATTTTAAAATTACTGTATATCAGTTGATTAGGGCAGGTTAAATGATTCCATGCAAAAAATAAGATAGGCTCATTTTATAAGTTGCATAATATATAAATCTGCGTAAATTTTTAAATATAATTAACCTTTATAACGCTTATTACATAAAACAAATTGAGGAAGAAGTCGTTCGAAGTCGTTTTCTATGCTTAGGAAAAACGTTGAGAACGTTGTATTAATTCATAAAACAATTTTTATTTTGTTCAGAGTCTTTACTAACTGTCAGTTAGGACAATATAAAGGATTACTTAATACACCTAAGCCAAGGTAAATTTTATTTTAGTTGTAGCGGATTAGGCGACGTGGTAAATTACTAGGACACGACACTGTACTCCTCAATAGCAAATAATCTCAGTATCTCTCTGAATGTGAATATGTATGTTAGTTCAATTAATCTAAAATTTAGTATTCGTGTAACATTTTTATAAACAAAATTTAAACAAATAATTTTTGCGTTATCGTAAGTTAGAACTATTCAAAGTTAGTTCTATTTATTTTATACTGTACTTAAGTATACGTTGGGCCAAATATACAACACTTTCTTCGTGACACAAAAAGAGAAAACACTGATCGATAACACTATAACCTGTCTGAGTAAATGATGAGGGTAATGGTCTCGTATATTGGAAAATAATATTTTAATATCAATGCACTCGGAAATCCAAAGTCAGAGGAACAGTAAATAACACTGTTGGCAGCTATTACCAGGATAATGACTTTAACTTCGTATTCCAAATAACTGCAATATAACACTTGTGAAGATACAATTTTGTAGATTATTTATTTTGCTACCATTATTAAATTCTAGTTACATTCAGCTTTTAAATCTAATATGATTTCACAATTTAACAATTCAGAGCGTTTAAGGTATAAATCACAGATGAAAGAAGAATGTGAATGCACACATGTGGCAAGAATTGTTCCATTTTATTCCTACACGTATTGTTCATTATTAAACATGAATTGGATGAAAAATTCTAATATTTTTTAAACATCTTACGCAATAAAATTTATAATACTCGTGTACAACTTTACCACCAAACTTGTTAGTTCACGTATAACTTTATCGGAATAGAAAATCAATATGTGCATTATTTTATTCTCTAAGGTTTGCACATTTTTATTTTTGTCATATTTATGTTGTGTTTTAACTAATTAATTTAGGAGTGGATAGGTCGGCATTCTCAAAATAAATCACATAGAATAATGATATAGGTAGTTAGATAAACTTATGTAGAGAACGTTAATTTCTGTTTACAATTAATTATTGATTTATTTAGTGTTAAGTTAGAAATAATTAAGAATTGAATGCTTGAGGAACAATCAGTAGAACATCAGAAACTTGACGTTGAAGTCATTTTGACAAGAGAGCTTTGACGAATTTGAGGATGAACATGGTAGTATAGTTTTGCAAGTATGTATGGAAAAACAAAATACAAGTTTATATTATTTTCATAACATTAGACTATGTTTTAGGGATTGGCTTCCAACGATGCGTTCATTACCAATAGTCTTTGTGTCTTCAGTAAAATTTTAACTTCAGCAGTTTTTTTTTATAAAAGAACATGTTAAAAATAAGTAACCTATATTTTCACACACGACTTCAAAGGAAAAATATATTCTTGCTGATTATTGAGAATCTCTAAAGAACAATTGTGATTGGAGTTAAAACAAATAACAATATGACGTAAAATAAATCATTGCAAAATAATGTATTTTCTATTCTGTGTGTAATGACCGTTATTTCTATATCTAATATATGTCGAAAAAGACGCTAAAGGAGTAAATTGTTTATGTTAATATGAATAAATAAGTAAATACTAATTTAAGTCGAATGGTTGATATAATTATTTTGTCCACAGTCTGTTGCAGTAAAACATACTTCATGTAGGTGTATGAATATCTGTTCCCGGTTTTGTAAAAAGTACTTGATTAGTGTTTTATTAATAAGGACGCGTAATGTAATCAGCCTATTTTTTCAAAATGTTTACTATTTCAATCTATTCGTTTAAATATATATAGAGTGTCTGGTGAAAAGGGATAAACAAATTGCGGATAAACTTCTTTGTACATGTGACAACGTAGTTAAAATTGTCGTTATTTTTTACCACACTCTTGGATTAAACAGTATTTTAAAATTTATTTCAAAGATCGGTATTTGTGCAAGTAAAACTTAAATGTCTTGATTGTACGTGAATTTGTTTTTAAGTTTTACGCAATTTTAAGAATGTATATAAAATGTCCACCCAAGAATTATCCAAACTAATCTTTAAGTAGTAATTTTTCGCTTAATTTAAAACTTGTTTGCAACTCTAAATCTGAAAAAAATGAAAGATAAAGATAAAAACTTTTAAATTTCACCTGTTCAGTAGGTTCCAAAGTTTATTAAAAACCACAATATGCAAACAAGCTAATATAAGGTTCCGTCTGTATCAATTTGCAATTAGTACGTTTCGCATGAATATGACAAAAACACGAAGTGATTAAATAAATAGTATTGTCTATTATAGAATACATTTAAACAAATTAAATATGCATTGTCACCAAGTAGCGTATCCCCAAACAAATAATAACCTGTACCACCAGACACTAAATATAACCTACAATTATTATGTACTCCAGTGCCAAACAGAATTAGTTAAAACATAACATAAATTAAAATAATAAGTTGCTTTTTATAAAACATTTTGTCATTACTTTAATATTAAAGAGATATACAAGAGTTAAACAATATTATATTTGAAATATATAATAATAATTCTAAGATTACAAAGTATTTATTAATAAATACATATAAATATAAAGTTAATGGCTAAATGGTTAAATTTTTATCTCACTTAAGTCTATATTTAGGCTTATTGATTGTCTTCTTTTTCATCAATAAACGTGTTTAAAGCTCAGGTCACAGGTTCATTTTGTACAACTAGTAATGCAATCCATTAGAGCCTGCGGTCCAATTACACTGATCGAACTGCTTTACTCAGTCCTTAGCTGAACGATAAAGTCATAGGCATTAATTTGCTTTAAAGAGAGAAATTATGATAATAGGTTCCAGAATATTTATGAAATCATTTTATAGTACTAAAAAAGTTTAATTTTAATTGTTAAGTGCCAATCTATTTAAATTTTTTACTATAAATAAACAATGAATTTTATACAATACCGAAGGAACGCTTAGCAAAAGTGAATTTAGACAAATTTTATCAGAAATAAACTGAGTTTTCCACAATTACCCGCATTTACATTCTACGGAAGTTGGTGGAGTCGCATAAGATACCTCGAGCATAATAAACAAGATATTCGTTTCATTTCCTAACATGTTATTAATTGGAAATTGCTTTGATTTTCTAAAATCGAACAGCGTTAATTTTGCTCTTACATCAAGGAACACGGTAACGCGCTATATTATTATGTTTTGTAGCATACTGGACTTACAAAAAATACTATGAACACTTCCCTACGATTTTCTTGTTTTTAAGACCTTAACCAATTCTGTAATTACAAAACAAATTTATAATAAATATACTTTTTGATTGCAAAACAAAATTCAATTCAGTTAAATAGAAGTTAAAATAGTTGTTTGACAGTGGAATTTGAAGTTTAGAAATTGTTGAATTTAACAGGACATACAATTACTGACACGCATATTCCTTTTAGGCATCCTTTCCTTAAAGTCCTTTGGATTTTTTTAAGATATTACCATAAATATGATTTGTCGTGTGATTAATAGATAGGAGTTGTGTTGCAACAAATATGTAACAACTGCTGGTAAGAAGATATATGTCTGAGTCTACATAAAATAATAAATACGTTTTATGACAAACAACAATGGGAAACAGTTATTTATAAATATTATATTTTTTTATCGGGATTCCGTTAAAAAAATTAAAATAAAAGTCGTTGTAGCTTTCCAGAGTAAGACTATTTTACAAAATAAAACGAAAAATGGTAAAAACAGGATCTAGTTATTTCGGTAGTATTCATGTAAGATACGTAAAATCCGTTAGTTTCAACACAATACACTACACCGAACCACAAGAGGGAGACCGTAAGGTGTTTCTACAATATCATTACATGATACATATTAGCTGCGTATAAACCACTGTAGCCATGAACACTCCTGTACACACAGGTTTGTACTGTAAAGCATTATATATAACGGTACATAACATGGTAACACATGGCTCACAGGTAACAAGCTATGAACTTAACTATTAATAGTGTTAAGTTACGTATTACGTTCGATAATAATATGTATTAAGTTAACATAATACGTGTAAACACATCATTTACCTAAATTTGAAATAACGGGTTATACAAGCAACTCACATAATATAACTTTCAAATTATCGAACATTGTGTAGTTTTACTCTTAAATTCAGATTTAAATTTGTAAGCTACGAGCTACGGATGTTAATTTGCATAGTAAGAATTAACAATATTTAAACGGATGATTTGTATGATAAATCAATTGAATTAATGTTGAAGGGTAACACAAGTTGGATAAACCACCAATATTTGATATCACATTATTGTTGATGTAAGTTTATCAATCTTTGAATGCAATAGACTGAAAAATAAACATAACAAATTGTGTTTTCAAAGTGAAACTCAATTGTCACATGTAATATCCCTGTGCATTACTTTTAACTAGAATAGAATAGAAAAAGTACTTTATTTTTACATGATTGTAATCCATACATTCTGCAATAGAAATAAAAAATACACACATAATCAACTGTAGGAAAAAAATATATATTTTATTTACATAGCACTGTACTGGATGTTCATTTGACCTACAGCTGGGTTGGCAAAGTTACTTATTATTAGGACTTACACTGGTCGACTTATATTTACTTATTTTAAATCCATACATCCATCAAAGCACACGTACATATATAATCAGACACTCGCGCTCGCACACAAAAAATACAATATACATAAGAACAGAAAGTCATTTATTATTAGGACTTGAACTATGGTCCACTTATATTTACATCCATCCATCCATCAAAACTGCATACATTAATATAATCAGGCACTCGCATTCGCACACAAAATATTCAATATACATTAGAATAAAATTAATAAATTTAGTACCAGTTATATAATTAAAATTACTTATATATACTGCAACGACGCACGAGTTGCACGACGCTGGGGGAGGAAGTTTGTTTTCCTTTTGTCCCCGCGTTGCGACGTCAACCCTGCAACGACAGACCTTTTTTATGACGTTCGGGAGCCACCTCTGCAATGTAGCCCCGACGCTTGTCTGTCTGTAGGATTTCCCTACTTTGTTACAGAATAAAGAGATTATATCACCTACTGGAAGTTTAAGGCAAATTAATTTTAATAGCCTAAGTGATATAACTCTGGTTAAGATAACTATGCCTATAGTCACCTTAAATAAAAATATTTTATTAAATTCCTTCCAGTTATTCAAGTTACTATTAACTTTAAATTTGCTCAGCTCAGTAATTAATATTATATTTATTTGACAATCTCCGAGGAGTGAGAACAGTGGAACTTTACCTAGAATAATTAAATTATTTGTGCTTTGTGAAATTTCGTTGGAAATGCCAACTTTGCGTTTCCGCCCTTCAATATTGATCATACACTGAAAACAACTTATCATATAGGATACTTAGATAATAGGAATCTCTTGAACAAGGTAAATTAATTATATTAACTGAAATCAAAAGAAAATTTATTCAATAAAAAACTCAAAATACTCTGTGGTTCTTTCCACTACAAAAACATAAATTTTAAACTAAATTTACTATTTACATAAATTTTAACTCTTTTAGGTGGAACCATTTATTATTCATTTATACTTAATTATCCCTTCCTTTTTAATATTTATTATTTAATTATTTAATTATGAAAATGATTTTATATATTTAATTTACAAGATTAATAATTTTATATTTTGAAAAACCTAATTTTTTTATCTCAACCCAGTATCAATAATTATTTAAATTTAACTCAGGCAATATTTTAATAAGGGATATCGTAACTTTTCTGACAGACCTTTTATTACTGCGACCCTGGACTCTGAACACCTTTCCCAAGAATGTTGATTGAAATCCAGCTTCCCTGAAGTCCGGTTATCGTTGGTGCGGTTGAACGTCTCTCGTGGTCTCAGCTTTGCCTGGTTTGACTTTCCCTGATGTCTTCTAACGTTTTCCCTGATTTGGTGTAACGCCTTCCCTGATTTGGTTTCCGCTTCTTATTCCAGTAGTCCTTCAAAGTCCATGTGTGGTTCCAGTTATTGTCATTACATCAGTCCTGTGATTCCTGTAGACTACGTCATTTATAGATTTTTTGACGCACCCACTATATAATTAACTATAGCGTAATTCACTCAAACTGTTCAATCGTTTTTTCACTGTCTGTAATACTAACTGATTTTACACTGTCTTTGTTCATTTAACTCGTATTTACGTTTGATTTAATTTCAATGAAAACTGTTACTTGAAATATTATATCGCATAATATTATAATTAATTAAAATGTTCACTGTTTGATTGACACATATCTTACTGCTGTCTTTATAAAACACTGCTTCTAAGTACGTTACTATAACATCGCAGATCCGTCTAACAACGTCGATCTAAAGAAAAACTCAAAGAGTGAGAGAGCGATTCCAGCTTCCAGATGAGCGATAGATATATCTGAGATAGGTAGAGTGATAAATCGTTAGAATATCGTTAGATAGGTATCTCGTTAGATAGGTAGATATATCTTTAGATGCGCGGCTCCCGCTGTACTCCACTTATATAGCCTCCTTTGCCGCCTTCCGAGTACCAACTGCCTTTCCTATTTTTCTATTCCTTGTTCGATATCTTGCCATGCAACTTGCATTGATTTCTTTAAGTTTTAGGTTGGTACTACCCCCACTAACTTCTTCGTTAGGCCTTGCCATCAGCTAATCTAGATCTCCCCTCCTAACATTTTCTCCTATTGTCTTACGTATTTTCCTCGTAGTTTTCCTTTAACTGCTTTTATGAACTTGCGGTTTTCGTAATCGTATTCCTGATACATTTTCCTTTCTTCTCAAACTTGAGTGATGGTCGTACTACGTTTGGTTCGGTTATGGCGCTGCCTCGCGTATTCCGCGGTTTTTCCTCGCGAAAACTTTTCTGGTTTTGAAGGAAAATCCTTTTTCTTTTTTCTTCTATGTTGGTTATTATTTTATGATATATTAGCCAAAATTTCCATTCTGTCCGACGATTTTTCTTCTGTTTTTGGGACTTGCAAAATTTGCCAAATTTAACATTTACTTTTGAATTTGAATTTTAACTTTAAAATTGATACTTTCGATTGAGATTTACAATTTTATACCCTTACTACTTTCCTAACACTAGGTTATTATTTTTACCACCTTTTTCATTCTATTTTTAGCAAATATAGGTATGAACTTTCTCACCTATTATTTTAATTAATTAACAATTTATAAACTTTTTATCTTATAAAACTTTTACTTCTTTACAACTTGTTTACTTTTTCATTTTCCCTTTTTCATTTTTTATGGTGCTTTTTCACCTTCAAACTTTAACAATTATCTCTAACTTTTAAAATATCAAAAATTCCTTAATTTGTTATTTAACATTTTTTATACAATTTTTCTTACGCTTTTCAAAAATATCTTTTTCATTTAATTTTGATGAAATTTGAGAATTTCCTATAACTTTAACTCTTTATAACTTTAACATTTTTTATTTTACAAAATTGTGACTTCCATGAACAATGTTTCCACCTTCCGTGTTTCACATTTACCCATAAAATTCATCAATTTTATACTTTTATTTAACACCTTATTCCTGTATAAAAATAACTAATTTTTCTAAGTCTTTCAGGCAACTCGAAACAAGTTCCTGGACAAAAGTCCATCTCTGTTGACACAGTACAGTTGGCCGGGACTTGTCGTATTCTAATCTAGTTAAGTATAGGGTGAACCTCAACTTCTGCTATGAAATCTTGATTTTTGCAGTTTTACAACAAAACTCAATTTTTCACGCATTGCATAAGGTTTATCCGTTGCAAACTCCCGCTCTTAAAGATGAGTTATTCTCACAGAAAGAATAAGGAATCAAAACCCTTTTTTCCTTACCCTCTTATCTTTTTTGGTTCTACCTGTACATAGTTTACTTACTCTAACATACCATAAATTCATTTTAATTACATTTATCTCGAAGTCTTCCTGAAAATTTACATATTTTTATATACACATCAATTTTCATATTTCACATACATTTCAATATTTCTAACTTACTTCATTTGGAAGTATCGATTTCCTGTAAACTTATATACATTTTATTACAATTACAATTTTTATTACCCTTGGTTTCTCGCTTTGAGAGTTCGTCCACTGAAAACATACATTTTATAATAACATTTTCTCCTTCTTTGGAGTAATCGTCCACTGAAATACATTAATCACACTTTTTGTTTTATATTGTCAATTTTTGTCTTTTGGGGACTTAAAACACTTGCCTGGTTACCCTATATTTACAATTATATCAAAATATACTGGGTTGACTAACCTAACATATACTACTAACTTTGATCATCATTATTTTTCGCGTATTATTTTACTTTAACAATTTTATTTTATTTTTACCTTCATTAGCCTACGAATATTCCTTTTATCCCTCCATTGCTTTCTTACTTACTTCTTTGGCTGGTCAGACCAAACTTTATTTACCCTTTTACTTTTTCAATTTCTTTTACTACTATTTCTTCAGTACATCCGCTTACTTTCCCATTTTCTTCACCTTTACTTGGTTTTTTAGAAAATTTTAATAACTTATTGCCTACTCTTTTTTCAGCTCATCCGCAAAATTGTTGCCTCCTAACATACAACACTCCTCTACCTTCGTTTTTCACGTTTGCTTCTTGCAAACAACGCGTAAGCCCCTAAACTCGCTTACTCCGAATAGCAACCACCTTTCCTTTGTCTTAAGATGTCATTAGACGTTTTAACTGTTGCTTCTTTATATAACAACAATCATTCATAAATTTGTTTCAGTGCCCATTCCTTTCAGGTCACCCTGTATCTCACTCTACATCTGTCATTTACAAAATACACTTACATTGTTTACTTTCGTCACCGCTGATAACCGACCTTGGTTGCATTACCTCCATTCATTTCTATAGGCCTAAGTACAACGACCCTTCGACTCAATCAGCTGTGTTTAGTTCCAGCCAATTTGCTTCCCCATTCCATTTCCGTCCTTTCACTGTTACACTTTATCAATGAACTTTGTATTAGGCCTATGCCTTTCTCATAGCCTCGTTTATCGTTCTAATAAATTCAATGCACTACTGTACTCTGTATATTTACAAATTAAACTATTCCTAAACTACTATTTACATCTGACAATGATTTCTATCTACAACTCTTTCTATTATTGTATATACGGCCTTAGGTCGCGTACATCATATTTCCCTTTTATTCTTCCTGTCCGTATGTCTGCAAGTACATATGTTTTTCTTCCCCTCCTTTCAACAACTCTATATGGACCTACATATAACCTATTTTGCTCTTTGGCAGATATCGCAGCGTTTTATGACTTCTAAAATCTTTGCAAGCCTGTTTTTTATCTACCATTTTCTTCTTATCATATTGAAAATTTTGTTTCGGCCTATATGCCCATATGTCTCATGTATACCTTGCACAAATCTTTCTATTACTTCCTCTGGTACTATTATTCTTGTTTTATTGTTTATTGTGGAACATAACACATTGTCTCTTATTATAAAATTTGGATAATTTTCTATATTATTTATTTTCTCACGGCATTCTAAATTTCTAATTTGGTAGTCCCTAAAATTTACAAATAACTCTCTTAAATTTGGCTTTATCCTTATTTCTTGTATTTTTAATTTGCATTTATCTTCCACTCCCGTACAGTTCCCATACATCCTACTTGCCACATCGCATGGTACATTTTCCTTTCCTGTACAGTGTTGCACATTTGGGTTATACTCTTGTATACCGAGTATCCATCTTCTCATTCTGCTGTTTTGGAACTTACATGATGTTAGAAATTTCAGTGCCATATTATCGGTAATTATATTTAGCGGAGCTCCTATTACTAACGGACGAAACTTCTGCAAGCCATACACAATCGCCAACAACTCCAACTCGCAGATTGTATAATGTTTCTCGTACGGTTTTAAAGTTCGGCTTACAAAACCTATTATTTGTTTTGCACCATTCCTGTCTAGCTGATATAATTGACAAGCTATAGCACCTGTGCTTGCGTCTGTCTGCAGATAGGTTTCCCTTCCTTCTTCCGGATGTGCTATAACCACCGCTTCTATAAACAACCTCTTAACATCTTGAAACGCTTTTTTCATTTCGTCGTCCCATATCCATTTTTGTCCCTTTCTTAACAACTTATACAGTGGTCTTGTTGCTCCTGCATATTTTTCTGTGAATCTCGAATAATAATTAACAAACCCCAGAAACGATTGTAGCTGTTTTACTGTACGTGGTTCTGGAAAATCTCTTATGGTTGTTAA
>JAGFPH010018022.1:6228-16849 GCA_018207615.1 Philaenus spumarius | reverse complement strand
ACAATCAAAAGTACTGTATCAGTATCATGTGTTGCTGCATTATTAGTTGCCTAATAAGCAGAATACTATCTTTATACTAACATTAACATGATAAACATACACGACACTTCTGTTTTGTTTGTGTGTTCTGTTTGTGATTTTGGTTCGTATGCAACTTTTTGTTTGCGATACTTCAGACATTTTTTACTCCTATTGCTTTAAATGCCTAATGTTTGTTGTCATTAAAAATGTCCGGTTGTAACTACACACAACCGAAGTGGCTCCGAATAAGTATTAGCGAACAAAATAAGAACTCATTATTTTGTACTAGGGGAAACCCCTGAGTGCTCCGCACGCCAACCCCGTTGGAACATTCTATTATACACATAATCATGTTATGTTTTCTTTATAATAAAGGTGTGGATTAATAATAACCCCAAAGCTTAGATGGTAAATAATATTAAATGTTCAAATCAAATTATTATGTATATTTTATAACAGCAGTTATTATAAAGGTTAAAAGAACCAGCAAGGCTCAGGTCTACACTTTAATAAAAACCTAACTTAAAAGTTAGAAATACAAATTGCTTTAAAGTATAAAATCAGCTGTTAAATGGAAATATTTTAGCAAACTGCTGTTTTATCTGTTATTTTATTCAATTCGTTGCTATGTTAATAAATGTAAATATATGTGTTGGTTCATCAGTCTAGGACTAACCTAAGAATTTTTTCCGACTAAATTGAAAATGAACGAGATAGAAATCCGGATGTGAATGAAGTAATCGAAGTGTTTACATAAAAAAAGCGAGAAGAAAAGATAAATTGTTTGCCAAAACTAACTAAGAAGACAATATAAATTATTCTTTACTTGGGAAAACCCCTGCGTGATCCGCACGCCAACCCCGTTGGAACCTTCTATACACATAATCGTGTTATATTTTCTTTATAATAAGGGTGTAGGATTAATAATAAGCCCAATAAACTAGCAAGGCTCAGGTTTACACTTTTAATAAAAACCTAACCTAAAAGTTAGAATTACCAATAATTGCTTCAAAGTTTGAAATCAGCTGTTAAATCTGTTATTTTATTCAATTGGTTCCTATGGTAATAAATGTAAATACATGTGTTGGTTATTCAGTCTAGGCCTAAAACTAAGATTTTCCGACTAAATTTAAAAATATTGAAATAAAAATATTTTTATCAAAATGAATTATAGCCTACGTTACTCAGGGATAGTGTAGATTTTTATTAGTAAAACAATTTTTCAATCGGTTCAGAAGTTTCAGAGATTACCCTCTACATACAAACAAACAAATTTTATCTCTTTATAATATTAGTATAGACAATCAAACAATCAAAGCACTGTATGTAAGTTGCACTTTAATATTTATTTATTCAGTTTGTTTCCGTGAGTAAGGCGATTCGCCAACAACGCACACGTGTGTGTTCAGTGTTGTTTTTAATTTCTATTTTATTTCATCTGTGTTTGTTTAGTTTTACTTTACTAGACTTGTATATATATATTCCTCAGTGTATCAATACAACTTTTGAAACTAAGTACTGTGGCGCTGATTTTATTTTATAATTCTAAAGTGTAAGCTATTTTAAATGTGTAAATTAGAAAAATGACGACAAATTTAAAATGTTGTTAGATAAACTACTAAAATATCATCTTACTACATGTATCTATATTTTATTTTACGTGTATACATATGAATTGTGAGTGTAAAGATTTCTTTCAGCAAAACAGGTTATTTTATTTGTCTAAGTAAAGACAGCCCATAATTGTTCTGTTATTGTTAAAAAAATTATGCTCAATAAACTGGGGCCCCTTGATTTTTTTGCAGGTGGGCCCGGTCGAGAAAAGTTACGCTATTGGACCTATAAGTTAGCTCAGACATTTCTCTTCATAGGCGTACGTTATTAGCGAATTTCCATAGAAAAAATGAGCTATTGCAGTGGCCCTTATGGTAAGACTCAACCCAAGGTCGGGAGTAGCAAATGAGCACCGACCATGGTCCCCAGAACACGTTTTGGGGTGTAATTAAAAATCGTACTTATATATATATATGTGTGTGTTCGCACTCTAGCGGCGGCATTTTAAGTCCGATTTGGTACACATGTTGGTTGCCTACGTCGCTCGGACGAGTTCGTATCCAACAATCGGAAGCACGTTTTTTGACAGGAAGTAACTATTTTTTTTAAATTTTTCCTACGAGAATGAATTTGTTTTTGAGTTTTTTCTACACATATAAATGTAGGATGTTATTCTGCACATTTTGTTTTTTTACGCGACCTTATAGCTCGCTTGGTTCCCAAAAAATGGATCTAAACGTAAAATACCATAGAAGTACCCGTTACAAAGCCATGTGGTGGATTCTACCGTGGGGTTGGCGTGCGAAGCACGCAATGCATTTTGTATTGAAGATAGGCTACTCCCAATATGCGGAATGGCGTGCGAACCATTTTGCAGCTATTCAGCACTATTTCCCAAATTGTTGGTAGAAACCCTAAAACATAGGCCTATAAACTTAATTTTGGAAATTTGCTCAACTCACGTCAGCGGTTCAGCTGCGTGGTCGAATTATTTTATTTGTCTAAGTAAAGAAAGCCGCATAAAATTGTTCTGTTAGTGTTAAAAAAATGTGCTCAATAAACTGGGGCCCCGTGATTTTTTTTTGCGGGGAGCCCGGACGAGAAACGTTACGCCATTGGGCCGCTAAGTTAGCTCGGACATTTCTCTTCATAGGCCTATGTTATTTATTTTCAAAATACTGAACCATTTCAAGAGAAACCCATCGCACCCTCCTCGATACCGTTATTTTGACTGTTCGGGCTTTTGGGTGAAATACCGTTCAGATGCACTAGACCCTTAAGGGGAACTCGTAAGCTGCAAGACGCGGCAACACTGTACGAAACAGCTTCCGCAAGGTTACTCGGGGTCGCCTTGAGCGCTGTCGAGGTGAAACTGTTCATTCCGGGTTTAAAATAGACCGCAGTTAGGAAAAAAACACGTAATTGTCTCACGAAAAACAAAAGCACTTCCTACAATACTAGTTCGCGTCGGACTATTTTCAGAGCGAAACGCACAAATAGGCCTGCGCGGACACAACGTATATATGTCACCGGGAGAGTGGAAATAGAATTGGGACACTTTGGGAATCCAGTACTTGAATAGTAGTTGAAAGCCTTCTCTCTCGCTCTAGTAAGCAGCATTGGGCAATATATTGCTCTTCACGAGGCAAAAAACAAAACGATGCATTAAGTCTTGAAACGGTTTAATATTTCGTATATTAGGAAAATTTTAAGGTAGATGTGATTGAGGTACCTACTCTATGTAAAAATACTATTTTATTAAGATTTCAAAAAATGTATCCGCCATTTTGAATGTAACTTAGTTTTTTTTAAATAGGAAGGTGGTCATGTGATACATCATTTCGATGTAGAATTTCAAAAAAAAAACCAACGGTGAAATTTGCACATCCATATATTTAACCGTTTAAAAATGGCGGCCAAAAAAACAACGAAATCGTGTTTTCCGATTTTGCCGTAGGCCTACTATTTTTGTTTTAATATTAATTATTATTCTTTTTGGATTTAGAATTAAATAATCTTTCAAAAGATATGCCACACAACGATATTTGGTTGAACCACTCGAAATCAATTATGAAAAAATCTAAACGGCTGTAACTCAAAATTTTTAAATACTCCCAAATATCGTTGTGTGGCACATCGTTTGAAAGCTTATTTAATTCTAAATCCAAAAAGTATAATAATTAGTATTTAAAAAAAAAAAAAAAAAATAGTACAGCAAAATGGAGCAAAATCGGAAAACACGATTTCGTTGTTTTTTGGCCGCCATTTGTAAACGGTTAAAGATATGGATGTGCAAATTTCACCGTTGGCTTTTTCTTGAAATTCTACATCGAAATGATGTATCACATGACCACCTTCCTATTAAAAAAAAAACAAAGTTACATTCAAAATGGCTGATCAAAGATGGCGGCGTTTCAAGACTTAATTGTCACCCTGTATAAAGATCTGTAATACTGAATAAGGGAAGTCCATGTTAAATTACTTCTTGAATTGTATATTATTTTGTTTACCTATGCAGTCGAGTTACTGAACTACTACATTCATTTAAATTATTGAAGTTCATAAAAAATCTGCAATCTTTTTAAATGCAATTTTTGTTATTAAAATTTTTCACAAATTTACTTTTTACGCACATTTTTAATTTAAATCTGATAGAATTCTAACTACATCAGATAAGTATTATACAGAGTGTTTCGTAATGACTACGAAATATTCTATTATATGATTCAGTACATAAGAATAAAAAAAAGCAATTTGATATATGGGTCCGGGAAAGCTTTGTTTTCCTCCTAGCCGCCACTTTGTTTTTGTCAATAAATAATTGTTAACTAGAGACAGGTTTGACAGATTGAGTTCAAACTTGGCACGAAGTTTAACCTAACAATTATCTATTTCAAGAAAAATAAACGATTATATTCAAAAATGCGTTTCAAAATGGCGGCTGCTTGAAAATTTTAAACTTGAATTACCCAAAAACAGTAAATTTTAACAAAAAAAATGTCAATTGAATAATTAGTTTGTTCAACCCGGCATCCTATACCTACAAAGTAAACACAATAAATTGGTGAGTACGTATAATATGCCGTTATTATCCATACTTAACTATTATCCTTCATCAGACTGTTTTGACAGTTACACTTTCGGTAGGAAATTTAAAGGGGTACAAAAGAGGTGTTTTGTTAAAATGTACGGTATTTACATAATTGAGATTTGAAATTTTCAAACAGCCGCCATTTTGAAACGCATTATTGATTATTATAATTAGCGAGTTTCCATAGGAAAAATGAGCTATTACAGTGGCCCTTAAGGTAAGACCCAAGGTCGGGAGTAGCAAACGAACACCGATCATGGTCCCCAGAACACGTTTTGGGGTGTCATAAAAAACCTTATTTTATATATAAATATGTATATATGTGTTCGCACTCTAGCGGCCGCATTTCAAGTCCGATTTGGTTCAAATTGGTACACATGTTGGTTGTCTACGTAGCTCGGACGAGTACGTTAGCCAAAAAAACTTTTTGACAGGAAGTAACTATTTTTTTGAGATTTTTCCTACGAGAATGAATTTGTCTTTCAGTTTTTTCTACAAATATAAATGTAGGATGCTATTCTGCACACATTTTGTCTTTTTACGCGACCTTATAGCTCGCTTGGTTCCCAAAAAATCGATCAAAACGTTAAATGCCATAGAAATACCCGGTTCAAAGCAATGTGGTGGAATCTACCGTGGGGTTGGCGTGTGAAGCACGCAATGCATTGTGTATTGAAGATAATCCGAATATGCGGAGTGGCGTGCGAAGCACGAAATGCTTTGTGTGTTGAACAGACCACCATATCCGGAATGCATTGTGTTCGAAGATACTCTCAATATGCGGAATGGCGTGCGAAGCACGCAATGCTTTGTGTATTGAAGATAGTCCCAATATGCGGAATGGTGTGCGAACCATCTTGCAGCTATTCAGCACCGTTGTGAATAGACCCATTTCCCAAATTGATGGTTGAAACCCTAAAACACATTCCTATAAACTTAATTTTGGAAATTTGCTCAACTCACGTCCAGCGGTTCAGCTACGTGGTCGAATTATCGTTTATTACCACTAAAATAGATAATTTTTAGGTTAAACTTCGTGCCAAGTTTGAATTCGATCGGTCAAACCGTTCTCCAGATAAAATTATTTAGCGACAAAAACAAAATGGCGGCCATGGGGAAAAGAAAGCGTTCCCGAACATGTCCAATTTAATTTTTTCTCATTCTTATGTGCTGAATCGTATTATAGAATATTGCCGAGTCATTACGAAACACCTGTATGTAGGAACATGCTGTACACATTTTAGTTTAACAGTTTTGGCCCTTCTTCTATAGAAAAATTAAGCACGATTTAAATGAGTTCTTCAGAAGTGGAGGCCATGTTACCTTTTTTAAAACATTTTTTTTTAAAGAAAAATATATCTTAACTATTTACAAGAATTTGTTTATCTACAAAATGAAATTAATAAAACAGATGTCAAAAAGATGTAAGCGATGGCTACCTGTTTTACTTTGAAGGCGTCTTTCTCAAAACATACTTTTGGCGGACGGGGTCCTTCTTCTAGCTATTGTCTGAATTTGAAAAAAAAATGGTTTCACTCTTGGCCTATTATCAAACGAGTATCAGATAAAAAGTGTGGACTTTGTCAGTAAACATAATAATGCTATTGTGTTTTTACGACGGACGCACTGCCTTACTTAAAGCACAACTGTGTCAAGTGCCACTGAAATGACGTAGATGGAAATATCGTTCCACATGGAATCACATGGTGCGATTTCATTATTCATCGTAATAACGGTTTTACAGTCCGGACGTACAAGGACCAAGACTTAAAGCACCACTTCAACGTCGCAGTAATGAATCTTCTACGTTATGAACAATGCTGAGATAAAAAAACACTCGCAATGTTGTCGTTTTACATCCGACAATTACCGTGCAAGACTCGTCGTTCGTCAGGCGAATGTGGGTATATACGTTGAACGCTAAAGGTTAAAGTAGAACAATGTAATTGTTGTTACGTGTTACGACTGTAAGGTAGCAATTATTCTATCTGTAACGTATTTGCGAGATTCGACTCACCGACTTACAAGGCAATATGCGGAAACACAATGCGTATTTATCTGAAATTCAGTAGGTAGGTCCTCTTTGAGTGCGTCAATTCCATGTTTAAATAAAAATCGTGAAAAGGAAGAAACACCGTTACACCTTAACCGAAGCATCTACAAACTCGAAATTCAATTTTTAGAACAGCTGATTACATTGTTGCAATGCCACGTTGGTTGTAATTACTTTCTTGTTTGACGTTAAACCTACGGAAAAGGTAGTTCCGGTGATTCTGATGCGAACTGCTGCAGAGTTTCAAGAACGACTTCACAAACAGCCGCCAAGTAATGCCGCAACGATAAGTATTCTTGACAGGTTCCGTTGAACAGCAGTGGCGGATCGTTATATAGGCTCAGTGAACCCCAAACAAATTGCTTTAATACCATAATATTTTAACGACTACTAAAATTTAATACCGTGTTTCGAAAATCCAATAATATAGAGTGAAAAGTTGTTAAAATACGACAGCGCGGCTCTAGAAGCGTCGTTTACAGTGGCCGGTTCAACTTAAATATTGGATCTCCTGCCATGGGCGCGCTGGTAGGGGGAATTCATAGTATAACATTGTTTGTCGCTGCAATCTAGATACATGTACTAATATGTAAAAGTAAGACAACATTGTTCTCAAGGTTTCATTTATAATTAATTCACATACACCAATCTATCATGAAATCTAATGATCTATAACCAGATTCTATCCCATTACTCGATTTTCAGTGATGTCTCAAAACAAGTCAAATTGTAGTAAAAACACGTTTTTTAACGTTTTGATATTACGTTAATAATATTTCTCTAGACACCCAATTAGGTTTGAAACCCCAACGCCACTGATGAACGGGAAGTGTTTTGACCGAAAAGGGTGTGTATTCAGTCCAAAAAATCACTGTAGACATCTTCAAGTCCTGCATTTTCCGAAACGAAGCCTCCACCAGACATCTTTAAAAGCTAACATCATTAATAATTCGTCTTAGAGAAGGATGTTTAAAAACCTTGGTAGGTTCTCGTATAGAATACAAACTGATAAACCTTTAAATGTAAGAGCCAAAAAGACAGTAGTTCATTGCGCCTCTATGTTACAGAATCTTGGCACCTGACCTCGCCCTGGCGCGATGGGCCAGGGGTGTGGGGAAAGGGCGTAAGTGGAGGAAAAAAAAACATTATCCCACACCGATTTCTAATGCGACTCGTCCTTCAAAAGAACTAGTGGATGTTTACCTGACCCTTAACACGTTCACTGCTACGCAAATTTCGTATTTCGTATGGTAGTAGCTGAGCACATAGGCTTAAAATTGGCGTGCGAAGAACGAAATTCGCTGTGTATTGAAAATTCTCGAAATACTGGGGTTGGCGTGCGAAGCACGCAATGCATTGTGTATTGAAAATACTCCCAATACACGGGTTGGCGTGCAATGCACTGTTTATTGAAAATACTCCCAACATGGGGGTTGGCGTGCGTCGGCCGCTTCTCATAGTGTTCAGTGTCAAGCTCACATGTGCGTCCTTAGCAATGAACGTGTTAAACAGAGATGTACCGGATAGTGATGTTTTTAGTCAGGTTAGTAGCGGTTTGCTTAAGAGCCAGCATTCGCACCGGTATCTGTACCTATGAAAACCCTGGATTCTTACAAAATGTACGGTTTTCAGACGAAAGTCGTGTATACCTAAACAATTTCATCAATAATCAAACAACGCGTTTGCTTGGATTTCGACGACTTGACGATGTTAGCGTAACAGTATGGTGCCTGTATCAGGGAGAGGCATAATGGCATGGGCAGAGTTGGGCCATGCCCCCCCCCCCCCCCCCCAGCTCCCAGGGAAAGGAAGATATGTATATTATTAATAATTATAGTCAGGTATTTTTCTTTAAAGAGATTAGCACTAAAATATGTTTTAAATGTTATGTGCCGTTTGATTTTACATATACTTATTTTATGTTTTACAAGAGTTCAAGCATGAGCTGCTGGGTCAGTGACTTGGTGCGGCCTCTAGGAGTGTTATAGGTCTTTGTGTATTCACTGACGGTGTAAAGGTACAGTCTCAATGCTGTGTGGGTTAATATTTCACCTGAACAGCCAAATTGGCTTAACAAATTTTCAAAGTTTTCTTGGGGAGGTCAAAAAATATCCCTGGACTCTTTTTGCCGAAGGAGGGGAGGGTACTCCTCAACACGTTCACACCTACGCAAATTTCGTATTTGCTATGCTAGGAGCTGACCTTTTATTTTTATAGTCTAAATGAGTAGAAATTATTTATTTTTTATTTTTGAACCTTTCTATGTAATAATCACTAATATTTTACAGCGGACGCACATGTGCGTCTATAGCTAATAGGCTCAAAATTGGCGTGCGAAGCACGCAATGCATTGTGTATTGAAAATACTCCCAATACGGGGGTTGGCGTGCAATGCACTGTGCGTCAGCCGCTTCTCATAGTGTTCAGTATCAAAGCTCACATGTGCGTCCTTAGCAGTGAATGTATTAAGCCCCATACCCCGGGCTAGCCCCCCCCCCCCCTAGAAAGTATCATATGGGCGTCCATGCATACTGGATCCGTAATTCGTTGAAGATGATAATGGGAGTGCTGTTACTGTAAACCAAGTACGTCACAGAGAGAAAATCCTTCAACTTTTTGCAAGAGATCTGAAGAAGTTTAGAGATTCTTCTTCTGGTTCCTAGTGATTCCAGCAAGATGGCGCCACTATTGCTTTACTTCAAAGTAAGAATATTAACCGCCGGATTTCCCGAAGAAACACTTTCCATAACCCATCCCACTCCTCGTTTTCACCACCTTACCGTGTGGGGAAAGCACCGACCAACATTGCGGAGATTTTGAAGAAATACCTCCTATGGTAAGTTAAAAACACCAAACAACCGATTTTCACCATCTTCTTCAACAATTGTACGAGAGTTGCACAAAACTTAACGGAGAGTATATAGAACATGTTTGTGTTTTCAGCTTCCTTTTATTTTGAACGTCTGAAAATAAATCATTAAAAACTATTACAATTTCCGTACCGTTTACTGTAATTAATTATTTTAACCTATTGGGAAGGGCGGATTGATTCATGCAAGTCCAGTACACCGGAACGGCCTTTGAGGCGGTATAAACTGAACATTTTTGGTAATAGCGGTTTCGACAAATGTCTTATAACATTGTCACTAGCTGTCAATAACAAGTTTCTAAAAACACCTCCAAGTTTTTTAAACTCTTGGTAAGTCTGTGGTAAAAATGAATCAGTCCGTTACATTTAAGAATAGGTATGTTTCTAATAGATTCAACAAAAGCGACAGAACGTTTAATAAGGAGTGAATCGTCTGGGCTATATTGGTCTCGGTGACGTATATACGATGAGTCTTTATTTTTTCTGGCGTGATTGAGTCACTGAAACAGGTTTTCTCGCACCTACGTCATCCTCGCGTGCATCTTTCTGATCTATGCACTGCGCACTTACATCTGTTCACCGAGCACTTACACGCGTTTACAAACCAACAAAAGTACGCGTTAAACGTAAAACTGTTTAGGTTCTACAAACAGTTAATTTTATCCACTACTGTGTTGATGATTTTATTATTTCAGGGTTAGAAAATGATTATGTGGAATTTAATTGAAGAAAATCTTTCACAATTAAATGAAATATTTCTTTTATTCGTAAATTTCCATTTATTCATACATAATTCGATCACGTAGCCGAATCTCTGACGTGAGTTAAGCGAGTTTCCAAAGTTAAGTTTATATGTTTTATGGTTAATTCACCATTTGGGAAATTGATTTATTCACGAAAGCGTTCAATAGCTGCATCCGTGTTCGAAATACATTGGTAGAATTTGTTTGCACCCCAGACTCCAGCCCTGGTTCACGTGCTGCTCAGTTGCGCTCGCAGCGGAAACACTCACTTCGCGTGTTTTGCACCCCAG
>JAGFPH010018021.1:0-16849 GCA_018207615.1 Philaenus spumarius | reverse complement strand
GGAGTTTACTGCAAAATTAGCTGTATTTGGAAAAAATACCATTAGTATAGGCTATATGCCATTAGTAAGTGCTTAGATGCGATAAGTATAAAACCAGCCTTCTCGAGGTTGGCTCTGCTAATTATAATGGGGTCTGATACCGATGACGTTTTAACAGACCGTGCAAATGACCAACTATCTATCTATATGTACAGAATGTCCCAAAAGTAAAGTGCCAACCTTCGGGGAATGGTTCTATGGGTCAAAATAAGACGAAAAAACTATATAAACACAGACCCGAAAAAGCTTCGTTTTTTAGATATCCTCCATTTTGTTTTTTGTACAAAATAATTCTTATCTAGACAACGGTTGGACTAATTGAGTTCAAACTTGGCATGAAGTTTAACCTGATAATGATATATAAGCGATTAAATCCAATCGTGAGTTTCAAAATGGCGCTGTTTGAAAATTTCAAACCTAAATTACTCAAAAACCGTACATTTTAACAAAAAAATGTCAAGCCACTTTTTTTGTAGCCCTTTTGATTCCCTTTCGGATGGTATAACTGTCAAAACAATCGGATGAAGGATAATAGCTAAGTTAAAGACAATGGCAGCAAATTTGAATACAATATTATCTGTGTTACTACATACATCTATATAATCCAAAAACCACTCACTGACACACTCATCACGAAATCTCAAAAACCACCGAACGGATTGGAATGAAATTTGGTATGTAGCTTCCACTAGGGCCCTAGGTGCTCGCTAAAAAAGGATTTCAAAAGATTCGAAATTTTAGGGGTAGTTTAGGGGGTCAAAGTTACTAAAAAAAAACACCAAACGGATTGGAATGAAATTTGGTAGGTAGCTTGCTCTAGGGGCCCTAGGTGCTCGCTGAGAAAGGTTTTAAAAAAATTCGAAATTTTAGGGGGGTTCGGGGGGTCAAAGTTACTAAAAATCCCCATAAGAAATACATAGTGTAATATATTTATTAATATATTTTTTGTTATATATTTTACTTTGATTTGTCTATCCATGCAAAGCCGGATCGGGCAGCTAGTACTACATATATGTAATATTTACTGTGTTGGTATAGGATGCCGGGTTGAACAAACCAATTATTACACATAATTTAACTATTATCCTTCATCTGATTGTTTTGACAGTTACATCATCCGTTAGGGAATCAAAAGGGCTTCAAAAACGGTGTCAACATTTTGTATTAAAATTTACGGTTTTTGAGTAATTTAGGTTTGAAATTTTCAAACAGCCGCTGTTTTGAAACGTATAATTGGATTTAATCGTTTATTTTTCTTGAGATGTACCATTGTTAGGTTAAACTTCATGCCAAGTTTGAACTCAATCAGTCAAACCGTTCTCTAGATAAGAATTATTTTGTACAAAAAACAAAATGGCGGATATCTAGAAAACGAAGCGTTTTCGGGTCCTTGTTTAAATGGGGTTTTTTTCTTATTTTTGAAGTGATAACTTCTATTGGCCCGTTGGGCACTATCGCTTGACTATGTTTCTGAAATCTCGAGTCACGAACTTTTTGCGTAGACACTAGTCAGAGCGTGGAGAGGGAATAGGCAATACAAAGTATTGCGTGCTTCATACGCCAACCTCACCGTAGAATCCACCACAAGGCTTTGAACCGGGTACCTCTATGGTATTTTACGTTTTGATCGATTTTGGGGGAACCAAGCGAGCTATAAGGTCGGTAAAAAAACAAAATTTGCAGAGTAACATCCGACATTTATATTTGTAGAAAAGACTAAAAAAAATCATTCTCGTAGGAAAAATCTCAAAAAATAGTCACTTCTGGTCAAAAAACGTGCTTCCGATTGTTGATTTTTTTTGGCTAACGAACTCGTTCGAGCGACGTATACAACCAACATGTGTACCAAATTTGGACCAAATCGGACTTAAAATGCGGCCGCTAGAGTGCGAACACATATAATATACATATGATTTTTAATCACACCACTAAACGTGTTCTGTGGACCATGATCGGTGCTCATTTGCTACTCCCGACCTTGGGTCTTACCATTAGGGCCACTGGAATAGCTCATTTTTCCTATGGAAATTCGAAATTCGAAAAACCTAACCATACCTTCACTTTTAAGCATATTTTTGTGTTATTTTCGTCAAAACACGAAAGCTGTATTTTTTCCTTAAAGTTTAGATTGTGGGTGTTGATTGCTAAGGTTTTTTGCAACTGAGTAAAAAATTATTAAAGTTTACTAAGATCTTATGTTTATGAAAAGAATAAAACTGTTTTTGAAAATGTATACAGCAATCAACATTCGCATATGAGAGTACTTCAAAATGAAACAAACATTTTTCATTTAGGCCTATTCCACGAATTGACGGGAAAAATTACTTATTCTGTAGCATTGATCTTATGGGAATCAGATTCAATATGGCGGACAGGGTAGCCTTCCCTTAACATAATGAATTGGCCTTTTGCTAGTGTGTCCAATTAATAGACGGCGTTATACGTTGAAATGGGCGGCTTTGTCAGTTGCTATGGAGACCTACTATAAACATTACTACCTAGCTTTGTCCGTTGCTACGGAAACCTATTATCAACATTGTTGTCGCCGTTAATTTAATATTTAGAAGTTATCGATTGTTATAAAGTAATATTTTGTTCGCGACAATCATTCATGTTCATACACTAAACAAAGTCGCTAAATAATTCACTTTTGACAGTTGTTTTATCGATTGGGTCAAGTTCAATCGAGGTTAACTCTCCGAAAGAATACAAAAAATGGGTAGTAGCGATTATACAATGTAGATAAATGTATTGGTCCTCACGCACAGAATGTTTCGTAATAACTCTGCAGTAATCTAGGATATGATTCAGCACATGAGAATGAGAAAAAAAATTAATTGGACATGTGGCTTTCCCCATAGCCGCCATTTTGTTTTTTCACTAAATAACTGTTATCTAGAGAACGGTTTATCTGATTGAGTTCAAACTTGGCATGAAGTATAACATAACTATGATATATTTTAAGTGAAATAAACGATTATATCCAACTACGCGTTACAAAATGGCAGCTGTTTGAAAATTTCAAACCTGAATTACCCAAAAACCGTACATTCTAGCGAAAAATCTCAAGACATCTTTTTTGTAGCCCTTGTTATTGTATATCGGATGGTGTAACTGTCAAAACAATCGGATGAAGGATAATAGTTAAGTTATGTGTAATAATTAGTTTGTTCAACCTGGCATCCTATACCAACACAGTAATACCACTTTATTGTATGTACATTTGCTGCCATTATCTTTAACTTAGCTAAATTATCCTTTATCCGATTGTTTTCACAGTTACACCATCCGAAAGGGAAATAAAAAGGGCTACAAAAAAGGTACCTTGACGTTTTTTGTTAAAATTTATGGTTTTGAGTGAATTAGGTTTGAAATTTTCAAACAGCCGCCATTTTGAAACTCATGAATGGATTTAATCGCTTATTTTTCTTGGCATATATCATTGTTAGGTTAAACTTCATGCGAAGTTTGAAGTCAATCAGTCAAACCGTTCTCTAGATAATTGTTTTGTACAAAAACAAAATGGCGGATATCTAGAAAACGAAGCGTTTCGGGACTGTGTTTATGAGAACTTTTTTTCTTATGTTGACCCATAGAACCATTCCCCGAATTTGGACCCTTTACTTATGAGACACCCTGTATATTTTTACACACTTCTATGTAGAACTAAATTACAAAACTTGGGTAGCGTATATTTTGAAAAAATTACAAAAATGTTTTACTATTTTTTATGTATGCCTGAAATTGGATTTTGTGCTTACTAAGCTAATAACTTTAACAATTTTACTTTAAACAATATTTCGTTTGCATATATGAATTCTTTGGGCCTTTTTGTACAAAATCGTTGCGGAACACTTTTGGATTGGGATATAATTACTGTTATTGGCGAATTTTTTTAAAAAATGTTTGAAAAACGCGCTAAAATGCCCTGCCATTCAAGAAGTTGCAATGCAAGTTCTAGGGGGAATTGCTGGTAAAATGGTTCAAACCTCATATATTCCAAGGGTAAAAATGTCAATGCAATAAAAATAGTTTAGGTGCAGGAAGGAAGGTTTTTAGCGAATTTTCATAGGAAAAATAATCTATTGCAGTGACCCTTGTGGTAAGCTCTAAGGTCGGGAGTAGTAAATAAGCACCGATCATGGTACCCAGAACACGTTTTAGGGTGTCATTAAAAATTATGCATAATATGTGTTTGCATTCTAGCGGCCGCATTTTAAATCCGATTTGGTCCAAATTTGGTACACATGTTGGTTGTCTAAGTCGCTCGGACGAGTTTGTTAGCCAGAACAATTTAACTACATGAAGCCCGGTTTTTCCTACGAGAATGCATTTTTTAGAGTTTTTTCTAAAAAAATTAATGTACGATGTTATTCTGCACATTTTGTTTTTTTACGCGACCTTATAGCTCGCTTGATTCCCCCAAAATCGATAAAAACGTAAAATACCATAAAAGTACCTGGTTCAAAGGCACGTGGTGGATTTTACCGTGGGGGCGTCTTCTCTCCCGAGGCCAACGGACGAGTTTTTACGCTGCGAGCGAAGCGAAACTCATAACCCGAGGCGGCAAGGAAAAGCGAGTTTTTCCGCTGCGAGTGGAACAGAGGAGCGCGTGAGTCCAAGCTGGAGGCTTAGGTGCAAACGAATTCTACATATTTCGTGCACAAGGGCAGCTATTCAGCGCCGTCGTGAGTAGACCAATTTCCCAAACTGCTGGTTGAAACCTTGAAACATACGCATATAAACTTAATTTTGGAAATTTGTAAACTCGCGTCAGCGGTTCAGCTAGTAAGTTTTCCGAAAGTTTGGAAGCCGTAAAAGAAATTTACGAATGACTCGTACATTTCGAATGTTTCCCCCGAAATTGTGTGCGTCACCGGAGAGCCTTATCAACGCCGTACGTTGATATGAACGGGACAATCGGCGACCTTCCGAGGAACTAACCGGAAAATGTATGACCTTGCCAAGGAATTGCAACACAAAATGAAATACAACGTTTCCCAACAATCTCCTTGTGTCCGGCCGTTGTCGGTCAGCCGGTGTTGCGTGGTAAGCTCTGATTGGTCGACAGGTGTTACCCCCATCCAAGCTTCAAGCCGGTTGGAGTCAGTCTCATTCTCGCTGTCTCGCTGTTTTCGCTCAGTCTGTGACTTCTAGCCAAGTAACGTGTTGTGTACAGTCTATCTTAAAACCACAGTAAGTAACTCTAGCATACTATATTATGTTAACAATAACAGGTTAATTCATAGCTTGAAGTAACATGTTTAGTAGGCCTACTAACAAGTATGGAAAATTTACTATTTTAAACGATTAAGGGTCTTCTATACCTTGCGTAAAACAGCAAAAATATGCACTTCGGACGCCGTTTTTCAACCTAAAAAGTTGTGAAACATCTTAAATTGTTCTTAAATACTTTGTACTTTAGTCTTATATCTCATAATTGAAAGAAATCGACGGCAACTCCTTTTAATCAACAGCTTAACTGAGTAAAAATCTATTATTTTTTGGGAGTTTTAAGCAATAATTTCCATATTTTAAGCTAACACGTAAAAATATAAAGCCTTCTTTATAACTTAAAGTAGTTTCCCAGATTATTAATTTATAAATAGAATCCGAAACACGTTATTACGAATGCATGTTTCAACGATTTTGCGGCTTCAATGAGATTTTTTGTATTGAAATCATAGTGTAGGCCTACACTCGGGAGTTTTCAAGGTAGGCCTATTATAGAAGAGCCTTAATAATGTATTTTTTAAATTCTTCAACATTCACGTTGATCAAAAATTGGCGTTACAAAAGTTTACTAAATTACATTTTGTACAATTTAAGGGTTATGTTTGTAGGCCTACATGTAAATAGCCTATCTTAAAAATCTACTGTATTTATTATTTTTATTCCACAATTATCTGAAGTTGTTTGAAAAAGATGAAATTATCCATTTATTTATTTAAAAATAACTAAATAAATAAATTATTGAGAGAGTTATAAATAAATAAATAAATAAAATAGGTCTGTTGAGAGTTTTGTAGGCCTATGAGTAGCGAGTAGTGATTCAGCATAAACGATACAAAATTTGGATTTTTGACCGTACTAGTTGGATTAATTGTCAGACGTTTCTCGCAACCAAATTTCTTAGTCTGTCCAACAAATGCCAAAACAGTAGAAGGCTCCGCCCCCTGCTCGCTTCGCACGCCCACCCTCGCGGCGAAGCAAATGCAAACAGATTATTAATATTCTCAGCGGAATGACGATCGATTAGGACAGATTTTTTTATTTTTACACAGAAGAGAGACAACTTTTTCATGTTATAAAATATCAACAAAATGTAATACGGTAAAAAGTAGAATTTAATAAATGAAGTTGCATAAATTTAACAGCGATAAGCGTTTGAATTATGATATTTGTACAGTGAGCCTTTATCTTTGTGTTTACCGTTTGCCAAGTTGGTTGTTATGGTAATAAATGTGAACGCTTCCAAGAAATGTGTTTTGCTTCGGTGTAGGCCTAACCTAAAATTGTGTTAAGCTGTGAATCCAAACCAGCTGTTTTATTTACAATATACTATCACCAGGTGTTTGAATTACAATATAGTAAGCCTTTTTCTTTGTATTTGCTATTGCCTAAGTTGGTTGCTATGGCCAATGACTACATATGTAGTCATTGCTATGGCTATGGTAATAAATGTAAATGCTCCCAAGAAATGTGTTTTGCTTCAGTGTAGGCCTAACCTAAAATTGTGTCAAGCTGTGAATCCAAACCAGCTGTTTTATTTACAATATGTGAACACCAGATATTTTGAATTACAATACAGTAAGCCTTTTTCTTTGTGTTTGTTTTTATTCTGTTAACATAACCTAAAAAAAACTGTTGGTTGTGGAAAATAATTAACTGTTTCTAAATTGTCTTGGTTGTTATGGTAATGATGTAAATTCATTCAACAAACATGTGTTGGTTCAGTATAGGCCACGCCTAGAATCGTGTTGCTTCGTGTTTTGATTCGAATCGGATGTTTTATCTGTTTTAGAGCTGGGTGTGAACCCCAGTATTTTAACCATTTTCAACCCTTGATAATCAATATTTAGCAAAATCCTTATTTAGCGCACCTCTGCATAGTGTTATGAAGGTACACTGAAAGTTTCAAGTCTCTAGTTATCATAGTTTTGGTTGTACGTTGGTTATGAAGAGTCAGGACCTCTTCTTTTATACATACAGCTTTTTCAAGTTATAACAATCGGATTTCGTTGAAATTAAATTTTACAATTGTCAGTGTTTTGACGTGTTAACGCGATTTTCATAAAGTTTTGGGTTAAATATATACAAAAATAACAACTGTTGATCCTAAGTTCTTCCAACAAACGTTGCTTTTATACGTTTATTATCCGCCTTTTGTTTTAATAAATCGATTATTTCAATGCACGACTGAAAAAAACCGGCCGGCCTCGTGCAGCGACGTGCCAATGTCGCATTCCGCTAGAGTGTCTATTTATGAAGTACTGTATTCAGAAAACTAATTTGTCTGGCCTCGAGTAGAGAGCGCGCATGCGCGTTAAGAAACCAAGCCCTATAATTTGGTTTGTGGTATCGCATCGCGGCGAACAATGCGAGGACCCGCGGAGTCAATAAACTCGGGCGAAAGTAAAACTGAACCAAATCCAATCCTACGCCTTTCCTGTTGAATTCCTTTTCTGTAGTTTACCATGGGTAAACCGGTTTGGCGGCTCTGTCCTTGTTAAAATGTACGATTCATGTGGTAACAAGCAGTTCAGCGTGAACGGGTCGTGAAATTGTGGTAATTCAATGCCAAAATATCAAAGCCACTATATTTTTCCTTTAACATTTTATTTCCTATATTGATCCACAAAACTAAAATAGTTAAGCTTATGTTTTCACGAATTTGATAAAAAAATTGTGCATCAACAATTAGTAATATTAATTTATACACTGGGATTAACAAGAAATGTACAACGTTGAAAACGTTTAAACAACTTTGCAATTACACAAAAAGTTGAGAATAAATTTACAATAATCATTAATTATACGCCTATATACCCGTTATTGTATTCAACGAACCCCTTCAATTGTAAGCGTTGATAACCCGCATTACACTATTGTATTGCATGAAACATGAGTACGAATTGAAGGCGTCGATGTCTAGGGATAAAACTGAAATATTTATCCAACATTTAATTCATATGATAAGATTTTTTGGCCTAAAAATAGTGTTTTTTTTTTTTTACAGAAATGCCTATTGATTTGTACTACACACCGGGAAGTGCCCCAGCCAGGGCTGTTCTTCTGGCGATCAAGGCTGTGGGAATAGACGTCAACTACAAGGAACTGGACCTCATGAAGGGAGAACATCTCAAACCTGAATTCGTTAAGGTAATGTTATACAACATAGAGTAGGGGTAACCATAAACACTCTGCGTGCCAAATACTGAAAATATTTTATTTAAAAAATCGTCCTTTCTATTTATCATGAATGTTTGTTTGTGAAATAGTGTGTTTAGAAATTGAGTTTTGGATTGTGAGGCATTTCAGTGTAAAATTTAAATTAAAATGGCCTAAAACCTGGCATTGATTTATCGGGCTATTGGCCTTGGATTTATCGGGGGCTCTTTGCTGAAATTAGTTGGGGTGCTCGGTGGCGTTTCCAGGACTATAACATCTGGTGTGGACACCCACTCCCTTCTCACAGCATCCGCACAACCGTACTCCCACCTAATAGTTTACACCCCCATGCCCCTAAATTTATGGGGAATTTTTGCACTAGTTTAGACGAAACGGAGAATTCTGGACTCTTGTATTTCGAGATGTGACGGTGCAAATTAAATTCCGCTAAAACCAGTCGGCGAATCTACTTCAGCTCCTCATGCCGAAGTTTGCTACATAATTAGGTTTGCAACATAGCGCAAAAAGGGTGATTTTGTTTTCAAAATGAATTAATACTTCATCATAGTACAACATATCAACTAAATATTCCTATGGTTAGAATCCAGCGTAGAGCCAACCTTACTCCTATTGAACTTGACATTTTTAATTTAAACATTGAGGCCATCAAAATAAAAAGTACCATATACTTCTGGATGTAAACCTCGACCTCTGATATCATTATCAAGAATACTAAGTGTTGAAACTATTTAATAAAATTGATTAATTTGTTTTGAGTCTTACATATTGTTTTTTTTTATATTTTTTTATTGTTATTCTGTTGCTATATTGTATTTAGTGTTTACTATATAGTTTTTCCTAGAGTTAGTTAAATTAAATTGGTCTTGTATTGTTACATTTGTTATCTGATTGCTATGTTGCTGTTGTTTGATTGTTATATTATTATTATTATTATTATTCTATTCATTGTTTTGTGTGCATTGTTTATCTTGCTAGAATGTTATTTTTGTTAAATATTTAGTACTTGTCATTAGTTGATATTAAGTGATCTGCTTTCTAAAGCACCACGAACTATTAATATTAATATTTTGCAACAAACATGATGTATATTGTATAGTTAGTATGATTTATAAAATAAGGATTTTCCGTCAATAAATAAATAAATACTATTTGGTGGTAGGTTAAGTCAAGATGGAATGTTAATTTAGTTATTTATTTCTATGTTTGCAGCTGAACCCACAACACACAATCCCTACACTTGACGACAACGGTTTTGTTTTAAATGAAAGGTAAGTCAAGAACTCTGTTATAAATTTTTTTAATTATAATTTTCTACCTCAAAATCATTATTTGAAAATGCCTCGAAGGTGGTATTGCTCAGGCTATATTGTATGAATTAGTGAACAGTCGAAACTAGTGTTTGCCTTATATTAGTTGTTTTATTAAACACTGGTGTGAGCACATTGAACCCATGTTAGCAAATGCATTGTACATGTAAAACTCATGCTACCAAGGGATGTGCGTTTAAGATTAACAATAGCAATGAAGTCGTACAAATATATTGTCGTTAGTTATTCGGACATTTACCATCACTTGTGTGTGCTGAAAAGTCCTGAAAACTTCAGTTTATAGAAAGAAGACCGGTCGTTATTTAAAGTACAATTCCAACCAGCCTAATTCCATCGAGGAATAGTAAATCCTTACTTGATAGAGCCTATAATATCTGTTCTGATAACAACAGTTCAAACCCAACTAACTTGCATTAAGCAGGATCTAAATTCTATAGGATACACTTAATTTATTTTATTACTAAATGTAAAAGATCGGAGAATAATAAAAGGAAAGAGTCCAAAGACGAAAATAAACCTCTAGCATACATGACAATACCATATGTGCCGGGATTATAGGAAAAAGTTAGCCTCGTAGCCAGTAAGTATAAAATTTGTATCGCTTTTAAAACATTGTTGGGCAACATCTCGTCCAAACTAAACCTAAAAATGGCTCACGGGATTCTAAAAACTGTATTTACAGTATTAAATGTGAGTGTGATAGGCAATATATTAGAGAGACAAAAGTACATTTATATATTAGAATAAAAAATAGCACGTGGTTAGGCCTAGTCGATAAATCAAAAATTGCAGAAGATAAATGGTCAAAAAATCATCAATCCGCAAGTCAAGGTTCAAACTCGCAAATCGCAGTCCATAATCCGACGCCGCAATGTTGAGTTAATTCGCTCAATTCACGTCAACAGTCGAGCTGCGTGATGGAAATATTATTTAATTCATCTGAACAATTCACAGGCAAGCCTCCTCTCTCAAGTAACTGGGAATAATCTACTTACACACTATATAAATGTGTCTTAGATAATCATAGCTTTTATAAAACAAACAAAATAATCTTACTATTCACTACAGGTGATTAGAAGAATGCAAAGCTTGGCCATATAAACAACATTAGAGCTATTAACTTGACTTGTTTCAATCTTTTTGTTGTTTGCATCAACTGTCTGTTTTTGCTTAAATATAAAAAACCTATAACAACTTGTTTTATAGTCTTAAATACTTAATGAATGCTTTTATGGCCAGTTTCTTCCACTAGCTTTGTATACCAGCGAAATAATTCACCCGTTATTTACAAAATTTGAATGGACATCCACAAACTCAGAATTGACTTACATTATCTATTGCATTAATTTGATCCTTCCTTGCCTTGCTATAATATATAGTTTTACTAATTTTCACTTTGAAATATATTTATATCCTAAGATTTTAATTGTTTCAGCCGGGCCATTATCGCTTACTTGGCGGATAAATACGGAAAGGACGACTCTCTCTACCCCAAGGATGCCAAGAAGAGGGCTCTGGTCAACCAAAGGCTGTTCTTCGATATGGGAACACTATACCAAAGATTTGGCGACTGCTATGTAAGAACTTGAGTTAATTTACAAACATATTAACGATCAAAGAGATACAAATAAAAAAATTAATGTCATCATCAGCCGAGTTCTGTTTACTAACTTCAATCTCACGGGAACTAGTGCAAGGAATATTTTCATACAATGAAGATAGAAATGACTACGTAATGGATTTTATTAACAAAAAAAAATTGAAATTATAAACACATTTCATACTATAAATTCATTTCATACTATAAATTCATTTCATACTATAAATTCACTAAAATCTGTATCAACTCAGACGTAGATATAACAATAATTTAGTTTTTTTAAATTATACCTAACTAGCTGACCCGTGCGAATATTTCACACTATATAGATTAATTTGATTGTTTACGAGATAGATTACTTTTGCATATAGAATGTAAACAATCTAGCTAACAGCTGTCATGCTAGTTAAACAGATTGTTAATAGAAAGCGTCTTTCATTAGGAATCACTATGAACTTTCATATGAAAGTTTTTTTAATGAAAACATTGATTTTAAACTATTTGTCTATTTTGCAACAATAGCATTGAACATAAGCTTTATTATGTTTGAATCGTTAATTTTGATGAAGAATTAAGGGAGGGATGGCGTTGCCACAAAAAAACACCTTTGAGAAATCAAATATATGATACTGATTTCATCCACGTTTCAGTATCCAGTGATGTTTGGTGGAGCTCATATGGATGAGGAAAAGAAGAAGAAACTTGATGAAGCTTTGGGATTCTTGGACATCTACTTGGAGGGAAGCAAGTTTGCAGCCGGAGATCATGTGACCATTGCTGACATCAGTCTCGCAGCTTCGATTTCAACAATAGAGGTAGTTCTTTTGTTTAGAAAATTATTAATAAATATTAGCAATAAGGAAATGATACTGATTGTAGGTTTGTTATGTGAACTCTACAAGCTTATTTTGAAATATCCATCTAGATGTAGTACTTTGATCCAATTATTCTGGTTTAGCCAGACTTGTGCACTGAAAAGGTATTTTTAAACTAAAACAAATTGTTTCCTTCTACTACAGACACGTGAGAAAATAATTCCGTAAAATAAACATAAAACCCATCCTCTTTACCCTTAACCCTTAAAGGTCTACCTATATACAGGTAAATAAAACTCGGTAATTCCAATTTTAAAAGACAGTTTTATTGGATTATCGGATGTCAATGCTATGACGCATCCAACTCTATTCTATCGTTACAACCAAAGTAATTCGCTATAGTTTGAGTTTACAGCAGCAAAATTCAATCGTAGCCTCAGTAGAAAATATATCGCCAAAAAACACAGCAACGATAAAATAATTCAATCACAAAGCCGAACCGCACAAATAAATTTAACGAATCTCCAAAATTAAGTTTAGGGTTTCAACTAACTCACGAAGGCACTGAATTGTACAAAATGTATTAGTAGAATTTGTTTGCTCCTGAGCCTCCGCTTTGACTCACACGCTGCTTCTTACCACACGCATAGTTTGCGCCTTAACCTTGCGGCTTTCGGTTGTAGACCGCTCGCACCGTCGGCCTCGGATCAGAATATGCACCCACGTTGAAATTTCCCCGCGTGTACCGGGTACTTAAATGGTATTTTACGTTCCTATCGTTTTTGGAGGAACCAAAAGAACTATAAAACAAAATATGCAGAATAATATCCTACATTTATTTTTGGAGATAAAACCCTGAAAACGTTTCATTCTAGTATGAAAAATCTCAAAAAATAGTTCATTCCAGCCAAAAACGTGCTTCCGGTAGATGGATTTTTTGGCTAACGAACTCATCCGAGCAACTTACACAAATTTGGACCAAATCGGACTTAAAATTCGACCTTTAAAATGCCAACACATATATAAAAAAATTTTAATGCCACCCCAAAACGTTTTCTGAAGACCATGATCGGTGCTCGTTTACTACTCCCGACCGTAGGTCTCACCGTAAGGGTCACTGCAATAGCTCATCTTTCCTGCGGAAATTACTGAGTTTAGACGGTCATTGTAGGCTACATCCAATATTTGGCGTGAAGATATGCTTCATATACCTTTACTCTTTTCTGTTCTTTGTGTCGGCTCAAAGTTTTTAATTTGTTTTTGACAATTTCAGTAGTACACATCATCCGCTCACTAACCATCTGTGTAATGGTGATTGTTGTGGTTTGTATGATACTCTTATGAACCAAGCTTTATAAACTGTACGGCATGTCAACAAAGCTGAAATGAGTAGTTGAAGAAAAGTAAGAAGAGGCAGTTAAAAGAAATAATTGGTGAAATATTGCAAATTGTGTCAGGTGACTTTGGTGTTTCAATTTTTAAAATAGTATTTGAGATACAGTAGAGTCCCGATAATCCGAACCCAGCTAATCCGAACAGAGTTCAGAAAATATACCGATTTTTGAAACTTAAAAAACAGGAGAAATTAAAAAGACGTTTATGAAAAAACGTACATTTATTGCTATATAAAATAGTTAAATAGAGACATACATAGAGCCTAATCTTGATGAAAACGCCTGAAACGAAATAGGAATGAAAGCTGGTTACGTACAGTAGCCTACATGTCGGCTCCATTTATACAATTTGTAGAATAATTTTTAATCACTGCTAAACCCAGAGCATTACTAATTTACAGACAATTTTAAGAAGTAATGTCAGTGATTTTTCTGTCAAAGAGTACTGAATCGACTTGAGGATGCAATGTTCCGCCATCGCCGCATGAACATAACATCATTTGGTGTTGAAATAGCGTAGCGCGAGGTCAAGAGCATTTGCCGCGTCTGTGTGTGATATGATTTCAGTTTGAGCATTCCCCTATTCCTCGCTTTCCTCCAAGTCAATCTGTTTGCATCGATAAATTTGTAATAAGCGCGCACAGTTTATCAAACTCCCCTAGATTAAACACTGAACTAGATACGACTAGACTAGTGCTCAGTGCGGTGATTCATAAATATGTTTGAAACGCTGGAGGAACAGAGTTGGTAATGTCTCGGCGCTATGAGTCATCGAAGGAAATGCATTTCCTTTCCGACTTTCACTGAACCTGTTCACAAGCCTATCAACGCTGTATAGAGCTGTCAATAGCAGATGTCCCCGCACATTATTTACCCATTAACATGTCAATACGTTGATATTATATATGAAATCAGTGTTCGGTCCCAATTAGTTTGGATTAGCTTGACTCTATTGTAGTTTGATTTTGCTTTTTCATATAAATACAAGGTTACTTGTTAATTTCCAGTTATGATTTACAACACTCCGTAATTTTACTTCTCCAGTCCAAACAGAAAATATTTGGAATATTAAAAATAATGAGTATTGTTATTAATGAGTAAGATTTATTAATGTTAACTGTACTGAAGGAATGCAACAAAAACATGAACTACTTTCACAGTTTTAAAATAAAAGGCTTCTTTTAGGATTAGTTGCACATCCTTCCGGGATTTATGGTGTGTCCCACCGATATTGTTCATCTACCTCTAATTGTAATACACTATCAAGTCTCCAACTATTGCATTACTATTTTAATTAAATATAACTTTACCAGTTTTAGCGTTCCGTCAGAAATTTCTTCTTTCCAAACCCTTTAGTGTTTTTTATTAGAAACTATTGAAATTATAATCAGTTAGTTGATTTACTTTACATATATTTATTGAAACAAGATAATCTTCAGGCTCTTAGCAATTCGTTTCAGACTATTTACGCCTACATCTTAATGGGGAAAATTGGAAACATCTTGTAGGGTACATGCAACAGGCTTGGCAATATAGATGTAAATTCAACTACCAATGTTGTGAATATTGATTTATTTTCATGTCTTTGCTCCCCCTCCCTTAATCATTTGTTAATATTTATATTGTTGTAATGTTTACTTATAGTTATACTATTATTAGTTGTCATAATTAATAAATCGGCTGTGAAAAGAAAATACTTAATAAATATAGTATTTTGTGAGTGTGTGTTTGTATGTAATTATGTATGAGTGTCATGCTTATGATAAGTATTTCTTATTATTTTAAAAAGTAATGAATTTAGCGGTAGCTAAAATATTTTGCATGTAACCCATATATCTAGAGATGTTACAGTAAGAAGTGTCTGCCAACCTATAGATGGTAAAAAAAAAGATATTGTTATTATTATTATAATTGTAGAAAGGAAATACCTTATTAGTTTAATACGTTTACTAACTTGTTTTTATGTTATAGGCTGTGGGTTACGATTTCAGTGCACACAAGAACGTCAGCAAATACTACACAACTTGCAAATCTTCATTGAAAGATTATGCAGAAGCCAACCAGAAAGGAGCAGACAAGTTTAAGGGAATGTACCAAGCACTCACAGCAAAGAAGTAAACTGTATTTCTCACAATTACTGTAATTGAATTTATCACTGTTCACTTTTTTTTTTATTAAATATTAAGTTACTAATTTTATTGTGTAGCCTACATTTTTATTATAACCTCAGATTCTACATGTTTTATGGCACAGATGGATTTATATCACTGAGCAAAGGTACTGAGAAGAACTTTTAATGTAAACCTACAATATTTATTAGGATTTAAATAAATATTGCGTGTCGTATTTTCATTACAAAGAGTACCGTTTGGAAATAAAATTAAAACAAAGTTTAATATGTCTCCCAATTAGAATACATGGCACCCCACGCAAACCGGTTAATCGTGTAGGGGCATAACCCCAAAATAAGGAAAAACTAGCAAAAAGGACAAGCACAGAGTGTTCTATCACTGTGACAATAGATTGGACAACTAGTTCTTCGTACCATCACAAGATCTTTTATTTTGAGTGAGTTGCTTAGTCAAGCGATGGTTTCTGTTACACCCTGTACTGTGTCTCTAAAGGTGCGTATACACTTGTGCACAGGCCCCGATTTACCAATGGGCAATTGCCCAGGGCGGCAATTTCTGGGGGCGGAAATTTTTTGGAGATTCTTCTATTATTTCCAGAATATTGGTAAAAAACGGGAACGACACAACAAACTTGTTAACTTGTGTAGGCCTCGTAAGAGATCTGGTTACAAGCAACTGTCTATTGCTGTAACGCAGCATTCAGCATATTATGGTGGAGCGGAGGCAGTGCATGACAGACCAGCCACGTCCGTGGTTCACTGAGTGAAGCTGGCTGTCTGTCTGTGTCTACGTCTGCCACTGCCACCGTGATATGAGCGCCGAGCGGGAGAAGGGGAGGAGGGATGTGAAGTAGTGAGTGAGCTGGTAGCATCTGTCCTCTGTTGTTTATGTTGTATTCTCGGTCGTTGTTAAAGTTTTGAGTTAATATAATATAACCTCTTTGGTTTTTGTGTTGTGAATGTTTCGAACTTAGTTTTTAATCACGAGTAAAAAGTTAAGTGGTAGTGAATATAGAAAACGGGCTGCTAAAAACGAAATGATGAACTAGAAACTTTGCAAAAAGTTCCCAAAATAGCTAACTTAGCAGCCAGGAAAAAAGCCTATGAAGTAGTATCATCAAGATTTCATG